>CAUDMG010000958.1:0-137152 GCA_958450375.1 Homarus gammarus | reverse complement strand
CTCAGGCACTACCATCACCAACATCATCACCCACACCCTCACCAACATCCTCAGCAACCACCATCACCAACATCCACAGCTACTACCATCACCAACATCCTCAGCCACCACTATCACCAACATTCTCAGCCACCACCATCACAAACATCCTCAGCCACTACCATCACCATCATCCTCAGCCACCACCATCACCAACATCCGCAGCCACTACCATCACCAACATCCTCAGCCATCACAATCACCAACATCCTCAGCCACCACCATCACCAACATCCTCAGCCGCCACCATCACCAACATCCTCAGCCACCACCACCACCAACATCCTCAGGCACTACCAACACCAACATCCTCAGCCACCACCATCACAAACATCCTCAGCCACAACAGTCACCAACATCGTCAGCCACTACCATCACCAACATCCTCAGCCACATCATCACCAACATCCTCAGCCACTACCATCACCAAAATCCTCAGCCACCACCATCACCAAAATCCTCAGCTACTACCATCACCAACATTCTCAGCCACCACCATCACCAACATCCTCAGCCACCACCATCACCAACATCCTCAGCCACCACCATCACCAACATCCTCAGCCACTACCATCACCAACATCCTCAGCCACATCATCACCAACATCCTCAGCCACTATCATCACCAACATCCTCAGCCACCACCATCACCAACATCCTCAGCCACCATCATCACCAAAATTCTCAGCCACCACCATCACCAACATCCTCAGCCACCACCATCACCAACATCCTCAGCCACACCCTCACCAACATCCTCAGCCACCACCATCACCAACATCCTCAGCCACCACCATCACCAACATCCTCAGCCACCACCATCACCAACATCCTCATCCACCACCATCACCAACATCCTCAGCCACTACCATCACCATCATCCTCAGCCACCACCATCACCAACATCCTCAGCCACTACCATCACCAACATCCTCAGACACCACTATCACCAACATCCTCAGCCACCACCATCACCAAAATCCTCAGCCACCACCATCACCAACATCCTCAGCCACCACCACCACCAACATCCTCAGGCACTACCATCACCAACATCCTCAGCCACCACAATCACCAACATTCTCAGCCACCACCACCACCAACATCCTCAGGCACTACCATCACCTACATCCTCAGCCACTACCATCACCAACATCGTAAGCCACCACCATCACCAACATCCTCAGCCACCACCACCACCAACATCCTCAGCCTCTACCATCATCAACATCCTCAGCCACCACCATCACGAACATCCACAGACACTACCATCACCAACATCCTCAGCGACCACCATCACCAACATCCTCAGCGACTACCATCACCAACATCTTCAGCCACTACCATCACCAACATCCTCAGCCACCACCACCACCAACATCCTCAGCCACTACCATCACCAACATCCTCAGCCACCACCATCACCAACATCCTCAGCCACTACCATCACCAACATCCTCAGCCACCACCATCACCAACATCCTCAGCCACTACCATCACCAACATCCTCAGCCACTACCATCACCAACATCCTCAGCCACCACCACCACCAACATCCTCAGCCACTACCATCACCAACATCCTCAGCCACTACCATCACCAACATCCTCAGCCACCACCATCACCAACATCCTCAGCTTCTACCATGACAATCATACTCAGCCACCACCATCACCAACATCCTCAGGCACTACCATCACCAACATTCTCAGCCACCATCACCACCAACATCCTCAGCCACTACCATCACCAACATCCTCAGCCACTACCATCACCAACATTCTCAGCCACTACCATCACCAACCTCCTCACCCACCACCATCACCAACATCCTCAGCCACCACCATCACCAACATCTTCAGCCACCACCATCACCAACATCCTCAGCCATCACCATCACCAACATCCTCAGCCACTACCATCACCAACATCCTCAGCCACATCATCACCAACATCCTCAGCCACTATCATCACCAACATCCTCAGCCACCACCATCACCAACATCCTCAGCTACCACCATCACCAAGATTCTCAGCCACCACCATCACCAACATCCTCAGCCACCACCATCACCAACATCCTCAGCCACACCATCACCAACATCCTCAGGCACTACCATCACCAACATCCTCACCCACACCCTCACCAACATCCTCAGCCACCACCATCACCAACATCCACAGCTACTACCATCACCAACATCCTCAGCCACCACTATCACCAACATTCTCAGCCACCACCATCACAAACATCCTCAGCCACTACCATCACCATCATCCTCAGCCACCACCATCACCAACATCCGCAGCCACTACCATCACCAACATCCTCAGCCATCACAATCACCAACATCCTCAGCCACCACCATCACCAACATCCTCAGCCACCACCATCACCAACATCCTCAGCCACCACCACCACCAACATCCTCAGGCACTACCAACACCAACATCCTCAGCCACCACCATCACAAACATCCTCAGCCACTACAGTCACCAACATCGTCAGCCACTACCATCACCAACATCCTCAGCCACATCATCACCAACATCCTCAGCCACTACCATCACCAAAATCCTCAGCCACCACCATCACCAAAATCCTCAGCTACTACCATCACCAACATTCTCAGCCACCACCATCACCAACATCCTCAGCCACCACCATCACCAACATCCTCAGCCACCACCATCACCAACATCCTCAGCCACTACCATCACCAACATCCTCAGCCACATCATCACCAACATCCTCAGCCACTATCATCACCAACATCCTCAGCCACCACCATCACCAACATCCTCAGCCACCATCATCACCAAAATTCTCAGCCACCACCATCACCAACATCCTCAGCCACCACCATCACCAACATCCTCAGCCACACCCTCACCAACATCCTCAGCCACCACCATCACCAACATCCTCAGCCACCACCATCACCAACATCCTCAGCCACCACCATCACCAACATCCTCATCCAACACCATCACCAACATCCTCAGCCACTACCATCACCATCATCCTCAGCCACCACCATCACCAACATCCTCAGCCACTACCATCACCAACATCTTCAGCCACTACCATCACCAACATCCTCAGCCACCACCACCACCAACATCCTCAGCCACTACCATCACCAACATCCTCAGCCACTAACATCACCAACATTCTCAGGCACCACCATCACCAACATCCTCAGCCACTACCATCACCAACATCCTCAGCCACCACCACCACCAGCATCCTCAGCGACCACCATCACCGACATCCTCAGGCACTACCATCACCAACATTCTCAGCCACCACCACCACCAACATCCTCAGCCACTACCATCATCAACATCCTCAGCCACCACCATCACCAACATCCTCAGCCACTACCATCACCAACATCCTCAGCCACTACCATCATCCAACATCCTCAGCCACTACCATCACCAACATCCTCAGCCACCATCATCACCAAAATTCTCAGCCACCACCATCACCAACATCCTCAGCCACCACCATCACCAACATCCTCAGCCACACCCTCACCAACATCCTCAGCCACCACCATCACCAACATCCTCAGCCACCACCATCACCAACATCCTCAGCCACCACCATCACCAAAATCCTCAGCCACTACCATCACCATCATCCTCAGCCACCACCATCACCAACATCCTCAGCCACTACCATCACCAACATCCTCAGCCACTAACATCACCAACATTCTCAGGCACCACCATCACCAACATCCTCAGCCACTACCATCACCAACATCCTCAGCCACCACCACCACCAACATCCTCAGCGACCACCATCACCGACATCCTCAGGCACTACCATCACCAACATTCTCAGCCACCACCACCACCAACATCCTCAGCCACTACCATCATCAACATCCTCAGCCACCACCATCACCAACATCCTCAGCCACTACCATCACCAACATCCTCAGCCACTACCATCACCAACATCCTCAGCCACTACCATCACCAACATCCTCAGCCACCACCATCACCAACATCCTCAGCCACCACCACCACCGACATCCTCAGCCACTACCATCACCAACATCCTCAGCCACCACCATCACCAACATCTTCAGCCACTACCATCACCAACATCCTCAGCCACCACCACCACCAACATTCTCAGCCACCACCATCACCAACATCCTCAGGCACTACCATCACCAACATTCTCATCCACCATCACCACCAACCTCCTCAGCCACTACCATCACCAACATCCTCAGCCACTACCATCACCAACATTCTCAGCCACTCCCATCACCAACCTCCTCAGCCACCACCATCACCAACATCCTCAGCCACCACCATCACCAACATCTTCGGCCACCACCATCACCAACATCCTCAGCCACCACCATCACCAACATCCTCAGCCACTATCATCACCAACATCCTCAGCCACATCATCACCAACATCCTCAGCCACTATCATCACCAACATCCTCAGCCACCACCATCACCAACATCCTCAGGCACTACCATCACCAACATTCTCAGCCACCACCACCACCAACATCCTCAGCCACTACTATCACCAACATCCTCAGCCACCACCATCATCAACATCCTCAGCCACTACCATCACCAACATCCTCAGCCGCCACCATCACCAATATGCTCAGCCACTACCATCACCAACATCCTCAGCCACTACCATCACCAACATCCTCAGCCACCACCATCACCAACATCCTCAGCCACCACCACCACCAACATCCTCAGCCACTACCATCACAAAAATCCTCAGCCACCACCATCACCAACATCCTCAGCCACCACCATCACCAATAACTTCAGCCACTACCATCACCAACATTCTCAGCCACCACATCACCAACATCCTCAGCCACTACCATCACCAACATCCTCAGCCACCACCATCACCAACATCCTCAGGCACTACCATCACCAACATTCTCAGCCACCATCACCACCAACATCCTCAGCCACTACCATCACCAACATCCTCAGCCACTACCATCACCAACATACTCAGCCTACTCACCACCTCAGCCACCACACCATCCTCAGCCACCACCATCACCAACATCATCAGCCACCACCATCACCAACATCCTCAGCCACCACCATCACCAACATCCTCAGCCACAACCATCACCAACATCCTCAGCCACCACCATCACCAACATCCTCAGCCACTTGCATCACCAACATCCTCAGCCACTACCTTCACCAACATCCTCAGACACAACATCACCGCCATCCTCAGCCTCTACCATCACCAACATCCTCCGCCACCACCATCACCAACATCCTCAGGCACCACCACCACCAACATCCTCAGCCACTACCATCACCAACATCCTCAGCCTCTACCATCACCAACATCCTTAGCCACCACCATCACCAACATCCTCAGCCACCACCAACACCAACATCCTCAGCCACTACCATCACCAACATCCTCAGCCACTACCATCACCAACATCCTCAGCCAACACCATCACCAACATCCTCAGCCACCACCACCACCAACAACCTCAGCCACTACCATCACCAACATCCTCAGCCACCACCATCACCAACATCCTCAGCCACCACCATCACCAACATCCTCAGCCAATACCATCACCAACATTCTCAGCCACCAATATCACCAACATCATCAGCCACTACCATCACCAACATCCTAAGCCACCACCACCACCAACATCCTCAGCCACCACCATCACAAACATCCTCAGGCACTACCATCACCAACATTCTCAGCCACCACCACCACCAACATCCTCAGCCACTACCATCACCAACATGCTCAGCCACCACCATCACCAACATCCTCAGCCACTACCATCACCAACTTCCTCAGCCACCACCATCACCAACATCCTCAGCCACTACCATCACCAACATCCTCAGCCACTACCATCACCAACATCCTCAGCCACAACCATCACCAACTTCCTCAGCTACCACCACCACCAACATCCTCAGCCACTACCATCACCAACATCGTCAGCCACCACCATCACCAACATCCTCAGCTACTACCATGACAATCATCCTCAGCCACCACCATCACCAACATCCTCAGCTACTACCATCACCAACATCCTCAGCCACCACCACCACCAACATCCTCAGGCACTACCATCACCAACATTCTCAGCCACCATCACCACCAACATCCTCAGCCACTACCATCACCAACATTCTCAGCCACTACCATCACCAACCTCCTCAGCCACCACCATCACCAACATCCTCAGCCACCACCATCACCAACATCCTCAGCCACCACCATCACCAACATCCTCAGCCACCACCATCACCAACATCCACAGCCACTATCATCACGAGGATCCTCAGCCACATCATCACCAATATCCTCAGCCACTATCATCACCAACATCCTCAGCCACCACCACCACCAACATCCTCAGCTACTACCATCACCAACATTCTCAGCCACCACCATCACCAACATCCTCAGCCACCACCATCACCAACATCCTCAGCCACATCATCACCAACATCCTCAGGCACTACCATCACCAACATCCTCACCCATGCCCTCACACAGCATCCTCAGCCACCACCATCACCAACATCCTCAGCCACCACCATCACCAACATCCTCATCCACCACCATCACCAACATCCTCAGCCACTACCATCACCATCATCCTTAGCCACCACCATCACCAACATCCTCAGCCACTACCATCACCAACATCCTCAGCCACCACTGTCACCAACATCCTCAGCCACCACCATCACCAACATCCTCAGCCACCACCATCACCAACATCCTCAGCCACCACCACCACCAACATCCTCAGGCACTACCAACACCAACATCCTCAGCCACCACCATCACCAACATCCTCAGCCACTACCATCACCAACATCCTCAGCCACATCATCACCAACATCCTCAGCCACTACCATCACCAACATCCTCAGCCACCACCATCACCAACATCCTCAGCTGCTACCATCACCAACATTCTCAGCCACCACCATCACCAACTTTCTCAGCCACCACCATCATCAACATCCTCAGCCACACCATCACCAACATCCTCAGGCACTACCATCACCAACATCCTCAGCCACTACCATCATCCAACATCCTTAGCCACTACCATCACCAACATCCTCACCCACCATCATCACCAAAAGTCTCAGCCACCACCATCACCAACGTCCTCAGCCACCACCATCACCAACATCCTCAGCCACACCCTCACCAACATCCTCAGCCACCACCATCACCAACATCCTCAGCCACCACCATCACCAACATCCTCAGCCACCACCATCACCAACATCCTCAGCCACTACCATCACCAACATCCTCAGCCACCACCATCACCAACATCCTCAGCCACCACCATCACCAACATCCTCAGCCACCACCATCACCAACATCCTCAGCCACCACCATCACCAACATTCTCAGCCACCACCACCACGAACATCCTCAGTAACTACCATCACCAACATCCTCAGCCACCACCACCACCAACATCCTCAGCCACCACCATCACCAACATCCTCAGGAACCACCACCACCAAACAACCTCAGCCACTACCATCACCAACATCCTCAGCCACCACCATCACCAACATCCTCAACCACCACCATCACCAACATACTCAGCCACTACCATCACCAACATTCTCAGGCACCACCATCACCACCATCCTCAGCAACTACCATCACCAACATCCTCAGCCACCACCACCACCAACATCCTCAGCGACCACCATCACCGACATCCTCAGGCACTACCATCACCAACATTCTCAGCCACCACCACCACCAACATCCTCAGCCACTACCATCATCAACATCCTCAGCCACCACCATCACCAACATCCTCAGCCACTACCATCACCAACATCCTCAGCCACCACCATCACCAACATCCTCAGCCACCACCATCACCAACATCCTCAGGCACTACCAACACCAACATCCTCAGCCACCACCATCACAAACATCCTCAGCCACTACAGTCACCAACATCCTCAGCCACTACCATCACCAACATCCTCAGCCACATCATCACCAACATCCTCAGCCACCATCATCACCAAAATCCTCAGCCACCACCATCACCAACATCCTCAGCACTACCATCACCAACATTCTCAGCCACCACCATCACCAACATCCTCAGCCACCACCATCACCAACATCCTCAGCCACCACCATCACCAACATCCTCAGCCACTACCATCACCAACATCCTCAGCCACAACATCACCAACATCCTCAGCCACTATCATCACCAACATCCTCAGCCACCACCATCACCAACATCCTCAGCCACCATCATCACCAAAATTCTCAGCCACCACCATCACCAACATCCTCAGCCACCACCATCACCAACATCCTCAGCCACACCCTCACCAACATCCTCAGCCACCACCATCACCAACATCCTCAGCCACCACCATCACCAACATCCTCAGCCACCACCATCACCAACATCCTCAGCCACCACCATCACCAACATCCTCAGCCACTACCATCACCAACATCCTCAGCCACCACCATCACCAACATCCTCAGCCACTACCATCACCAACATCCTCAGCCACCACCATCACCAACATCCTCAGCCACCACCATCACCAACATCCTCAGCCACCACCATCACCAACATCCTCAGCCACCACCACCACCAACATCCTCAGGCACTACCATCACCAACATCCTCAGCCACCACCATCACCAACATCCTCAGCCACCACCATCACCAACATCCTCAGCCACTACCATCACCAACATCCTCAGCCACTACCATCACCAACATCCTCAGCCACCACCATCACCAACATCCTCAGCCACCACCATCACCAACATCCTCAGCCACTACCATCACCAACATCCTCAGCCACCACCATCACGAACATCCACAGACACTACCATCACCAACATCCTCAGCGACCACCATCACCAACATCCTCAGCCACTACCATCACCAACATCCTCAGCCACTACCATCACCAACATCCTCAGCCACCACCATCACCAACATCCTCAGCCACTACCATCACCAACATCCTCAGCCACTACCATCACCAACATTCTCAGGCACCACCATCACCAACATCCTCAGCCACTACCATCACCAACATCCTCAGCCACCACCACCACCAACATCCTCAGCGACCACCATCACCGACATCCTCAGGCACTACCATCACCAACATTCTCAGCCACCACCACCACCAACATCCTCAGCCACTACCATCACCAACATCCTCAGCCACCACCATCACCAACATCCTCAGCCACTACCATCACCAACATCCTCAGCCACTACCATCACCAACATCCTCAGCCACTACCATCACCAACATCCTCAGCCACCACCATCACCAACATCCTCAGCCACCACCACCACCAACATCCTCAGCCACTACCATCACCAACATCCTCAGCCACCACCATCACCAACATCCTCAGCCACTACCATCACCAACATCCTCAGCCACCACCACCACCAACATCCTCAGCCACCACCATCACCAACATCCTCAGGCACTACCATCACCAACATCCTCAGCCACCACCATCACCAACATCCTCATCCACCATCACCACCAACCTCCTCAGCCACTACCATCACCAACATCCTCAGCCACTACCATCACCAACATTCTCAGCCACTCCCATCACCAACCTCCTCAGCCACCACCATCACCAACATCCTCAGCCACCACCATCACCAACATCCTCAGCCACCACCATCACCAACATCCTCAGCCACCACCATCACCAACATCCTCAGCCACTACCATCACCAACATCCTCAGCCACATCATCACCAACATCCTCAGCCACTATCATCACCAACATCCTCAGCCACCACCATCACCAACATCCTCAGGCACTACCATCACCAACATTCTCAGCCACCACCACCACCAACATCCTCAGCCACTACCATCACCAACATCCTCAGCCACCACCATCACCAACATCCTCAGCCACTACCATCACCAACATCCTCAGCCACCACCATCACCAACATCCTCAGCCACTACCATCACCAACATCCTCAGCCACTACCATCACCAACATCCTCAGCCACCACCATCACCAACATCCTCAGCCACCACCACCACCAACATCCTCAGCCACTACCATCACCAACATCCTCAGCCACCACCATCACCAACATCCTCAGCCACCACCATCACCAATAACTTCAGCCACTACCATCACCAACATTCTCAGCCACCACATCACCAACATCCTCAGCCACTACCATCACCAACATCCTCAGCCACCACCACCACTAACATCCTCAGCCACCACTATCACGAACATCCTCAGGCACTACCATCACCAACATTCTCAGCCACCATCACCACCAACATCCTCAGCCACTACCATCACCAACATCCTCAGCCACTACCATCACCAACATTCTCAGCCTCTACCATCACCAACCTCCTCAGCCACCACCATCACCAATATCCTCAGCCACCACCATCACCAACATCTTCAGCCACCACCATCACCAACATCCTCAGCCACCACCATCACCAACATCCTCAGCCACTACCTTCACCAACATCCTCAGCCACCACCCTCACCAACATCCTCAGCCACTTGCATCACCAACATCCTCAGCCACTACCATCACCAACATCCTCAGACACAACATCACCGCCATCCTCAGCCACTACCATCACCAACATCCTCCGCCACCACCATCACCAACATCCTCAGGCACCACCACCACCAACATCCTCAGCCACTACCATCACCAACATCCTCAGCCTCTACCATCACCAACATCCTTAGCCACCACCATCACCAACATCCTCAGCCACCACCAACACCAACATCCTCAGCCACTACCATCACCAACATCCTCAGCCACTACCATCACCAACATCCTCAGCCAACACCATCACCAACATCCTCAGCCACCACCACCACCAACAACCTCAGCCACTACCATCACCAACATCCTCAGCCACCACCATCACCAACATCCTCAGCCACCACCATCACCAACATCCTCAGCCAATACCATCACCAACATTCTCAGCCACCAATATCACCAACATCATCAGCCACTACCATCACCAACATCCTAAGCCACCACCACCACCAACATCCTCAGCCACCACCATCACAAACATCCTCAGGCACTACCATCACCAACATTCTCAGCCACCACCACCACCAACATCCTCAGCCACTACCATCACCAACATGCTCAGCCACCACCATCACCAACATCCTCAGCCACTACCATCACCAACTTCCTCAGCCACCACCATCACCAACATCCTCAGCCACTACCATCACCAACATCCTCAGCCACTACCATCACCAACATCCTCAGCCACAACCATCACCAACTTCCTCAGCTACCACCACCACCAACATCCTCAGCCACTACCATCACCAACATCGTCAGCCACCACCATCACCAACATCCTCAGCTACTACCATGACAATCATCCTCAGCCACCACCATCACCAACATCCTCAGCTACTACCATCACCAACATCCTCAGCCACCACCACCACCAACATCCTCAGGCACTACCATCACCAACATTCTCAGCCACCATCACCACCAACATCCTCAGCCACTACCATCACCAACATTCTCAGCCACTACCATCACCAACCTCCTCAGCCACCACCATCACCAACATCCTCAGCCACCACCATCACCAACATCCTCAGCCACCACCATCACCAACATCCTCAGCCACCACCATCACCAACATCCACAGCCACTATCATCACGAGGATCCTCAGCCACATCATCACCAATATCCTCAGCCACTATCATCACCAACATCCTCAGCCACCACCACCACCACCATCCTCAGCTACTACCATCACCAACATTCTCAGCCACCACCATCACCAACATCCTCAGCCACCACCATCACCAACATCCTCAGCCACATCATCACCAACATCCTCAGGCACTACCATCACCAACATCCTCACCCATGCCCTCACACAGCATCCTCAGCCACCACCATCACCAACATCCTCAGCCACCACCATCACCAACATCCTCATCCACCACCATCACCAACATCCTCAGCCACTACCATCACCATCATCCTTAGCCACCACCATCACCAACATCCTCAGCCACTACCATCACCAACATCCTCAGCCACCACTGTCACCAACATCCTCAGCCACCACCATCACCAACATCCTCAGCCACCACCATCACCAACATCCTCAGCCACCACCACCAACACTCTCAGCCACACCACACCAACATCCTCAGCCACACCATCACAACATCCTTCAGCAACACCATCACCAACATCCTCAGCCACATCACCACCTCAGCCACCATCACCAACATCCTCAGCCACTACCATCACCAACATCCTCAGCCACTACCATCACCAACATCCTCAGCCACCACCATCACCAACATCCTCAGCCACCACCATCACCAACATCCTCAGCCACTACCATCACCAACATCCTCAGCCACTACCATCACCAACATCCTCAGCCCACACACCACATCTCAGCCACCATCACCAACATCCTCAGCCACATCACCACATCTCAGCCACCACACCAATCCTCAGCCACACCATCACCAACATCCTCAGCCACTACCATCACCAACATCCTCAGCCACCACCATCACCAACATCCTCAGCACCACCATCACCAACATCCTCAGCCACCACCATCACCAACATCCTCAGCCACCACCATCACCAACATCCTCAGCCACTACCATCACCAACATCCTCAGCCACAACCAACATCCTCAGCCACAAACATCACCAACATCCTCAGCCACCACCATCACCAACATCCTCAGCACCAACCAACACCAACATCTCAGCCACCACCATCACCAACATCCTCAGCCACCACCATCACCAACATCCTCAGCCACATCATCACCAACATCCTCAGGCACTACCATCACCAACATCCTCAGCCACTACCATCACCAACATCCTCAGCCACTACCATCACCAACATCCTCAGCCACCACCATCACCAACATTCTCAGCCACCACCATCACCAACATCCTCAGCCACCACCATCACCAACATCCTCAGCCACACCCTCACCAACATCCTCAGCCACCACCATCACCAACATCCTCAGCCACCACCATCACCAACATCCTCAGCCACCACCATCACCAACATCCTCAGCCACTACCATCACCAACATCCTCAGCCACCACCATCACCAACATCCTCAGCCACTACCATCACCAACATCCTCAGCCACCACATCACCAACATCCTCAGCCACCACCATCACCAACATCCTCAGCCACCACCATCACCAACATCCTCAGCCACTACCATCACCAACATACTCAGCCACCACCAACACCAACATCCTCAGCACTACCATCACCACATCCTCAGCCACCACCATCACCAACATCCTCAGCCACCACCATCACCAACATCCTCAGCCACTACCATCACCAACATCCTCAGCCACCACCATCACCAACATCCTCAGCCACTACCATCACCAACATCCTCAGCCACCACCATCACCAACATCCTCAGCCACTACCATCACCAACATCCTCAGCCACCACCATCACCAACATCCTCAGCCACTACCATCACCAACATCCTCAGCCACCACATCACCAACATCCTCAGCCACCACCATCACCAACATCCTCAGCCACTACCATCACCAACATCCTCAGCCACTACCATCACCAACATCCTCAGCCACCACCATCACCAACATCCTCAGCCACTACCATCACCAACATCCTCAGCCACCACCATCACCAACATCCTCAGCCACTACCATCACCAACATCCTCAGCCACTACCATCACCAACATCCTCAGCCACCACCATCACCAACATCCTCAGCCACTACCATCACCAACATCCTCAGCCACATCATCACCAACATCCTCAGCCACTACCATCACCAACATCCTCAGCCACCACCATCACCAACATCCTCAGCCACCACCATCACCAACATCCTCAGCCACTACCATCACCAACATCCTCAGCCACTACCATCACCAACATCCTCAGCCACACCATCACCAACATCCTCAGGCACACCATCACCAACATCCTCAGCCACACCATCACCAACATCCTCAGCCACTACCATCACCAACATCCTCAGCCACCACCATCACCAACATCCTCAGCCACCACCATCACCAACATCCTCAGCCACCACCATCACCAACATCCTCAGCCACACCATCACCAACATCCTCAGCCACCACCATCACCAACATCCTCAGCCACCACCATCACCAACATCCTCAGCCACACCATCACCAACATCCTCAGCCACCACCATCACCAACATCCTCAGCCACCACCATCACCAACATCCTCAGCCACCACCATCACCAACATCCTCAGCCACTACCATCACCAACATCCTCAGCCACCACCATCACCAACATCCTCAGCCACCACCATCACCAACATCCTCAGCCACTACCATCACCAACATCCTCAGCCACACCATCACCAACATCCTCAGCCACCACCATCACCAACATCCTCAGCCACCACCATCACCAACATCCTCAGCCACCACCACCACCAACATCCTCAGCCACTACCATCACCAACATCCTCAGCCACCACCATCACCAACATCCTCAGCCACCACCACCACCAACATCCTCAGGCACTACCATCACCAACATCCTCAGCCACACCATCACCAACATCCTCAGCCACACCATCACCAACATCCTCAGCCACCACCATCACCAACATCCTCAGCCACCACCATCACCAACATCCTCAGCCACTACCATCACCAACATCCTCAGCCACCACCATCACCAACATCCTCAGCCACTACCATCACCAACATCCTCAGCCACCATCACCACATCCACCACACCATCACCAACATCCTCAGCCACCACCATCACCAACATCCTCAGCCACTACCATCACCAACATCCTCAGCCACCACCATCACCAACATCCTCAGCCACTACCATCACCAACATCCTCAGCCACCACCATCACCAACATCCTCAGCCACTACCATCACCAACATCCTCAGCCACCACCATCACCAACATCCTCAGCCACCACCATCACCAACATCCTCAGCCACCACCATCACCAACATCCTCAGCCACACCATCACCAACATCCTCAGCCACACCATCACCAACATCCTCAGCCACTACCATCACCAACATCCTCAGCCACCACCATCACCAACATCCTCAGCCACCACCATCACCAACATCCTCAGCCACCACCATCACCAACATCCTCAGCCACCACCATCACCAACATCCTCAGCCACTACCATCACCAACATCCTCAGCCACCACCATCACCAACATCCTCAGCCACTACCATCACCAACATCCTCAGCCACACCATCACCAACATCCTCAGCCACTACCATCACCAACATCCTCAGCCACCACCATCACCAACATCCTCAGCCACACCATCACCAACATCCTCAGCCACTACCATCACCAACATCCTCAGCCACCACCATCACCAACATCCTCAGCCACTACCATCACCAACATCCTCAGCCACCACCACCACCAACATTCTCAGCCACCACCATCACCAACATCCTCAGGCACTACCATCACCAACATCCTCAGCCACCACCATCACCAACATCCTCATCCACCATCACCACCAACCTCCTCAGCCACTACCATCACCAACATCCTCAGCCACTACCATCACCAACATTCTCAGCCACTCCCATCACCAACCTCCTCAGCCACCACCATCACCAACATCCTCAGCCACCACCATCACCAACATCTTCGGCCACCACCATCACCAACATCCTCAGCCACCACCATCACCAACATCCTCAGCCACTATCATCACCAACATCCTCAGCCACATCATCACCAACATCCTCAGCCACTATCATCACCAACATCCTCAGCCACCACCATCACCAACATCCTCAGGCACTACCATCACCAACATTCTCAGCCACCACCACCACCAACATCCTCAGCCACTACTATCACCAACATCCTCAGCCACCACCATCATCAACATCCTCAGCCACTACCATCACCAACATCCTCAGCCGCCACCATCACCAATATGCTCAGCCACTACCATCACCAACATCCTCAGCCACTACCATCACCAACATCCTCAGCCACCACCATCACCAACATCCTCAGCCACCACCACCACCAACATCCTCAGCCACTACCATCACAAAAATCCTCAGCCACCACCATCACCAACATCCTCAGCCACCACCATCACCAATAACTTCAGCCACTACCATCACCAACATTCTCAGCCACCACATCACCAACATCCTCAGCCACTACCATCACCAACATCCTCAGCCACCACCACCACTAACATCCTCAGCCACCACTATCACGAACATCCTCAGGCACTACCATCACCAACATTCTCAGCCACCATCACCACCAACATCCTCAGCCACTACCATCACCAACATCCTCAGCCACTACCATCACCAACATTCTCAGCCTCTACCATCACCAACCTCCTCAGCCACCACCATCACCAATATCCTCAGCCACCACCATCACCAACATCTTCAGCCACCACCATCACCAACATCCTCAGCCACCACCATCACCAACATCCTCAGCCACTACCATCACCAACATCCTCAGCCACCACCATCACCAACATCCTCAGCCACTACATCACCAACATCCTCAGCCACTACCTTCACCAACATCCTCAGACACAACATCACCGCCATCCTCAGCCTCTACCATCACCAACATCCTCCGCCACCACCATCACCAACATCCTCAGGCACCACCACCACCAACATCCTCAGCCACTACCATCACCAACATCCTCAGCCTCTACCATCACCAACATCCTTAGCCACCACCATCACCAACATCCTCAGCCACCACCAACACCAACATCCTCAGCCACTACCATCACCAACATCCTCAGCCACTACCATCACCAACATCCTCAGCCAACACCATCACCAACATCCTCAGCCACCACCACCACCAACAACCTCAGCCACTACCATCACCAACATCCTCAGCCACCACCATCACCAACATCCTCAGCCACCACCATCACCAACATCCTCAGCCAATACCATCACCAACATTCTCAGCCACCAATATCACCAACATCATCAGCCACTACCATCACCAACATCCTAAGCCACCACCACCACCAACATCCTCAGCCACCACCATCACAAACATCCTCAGGCACTACCATCACCAACATTCTCAGCCACCACCACCACCAACATCCTCAGCCACTACCATCACCAACATGCTCAGCCACCACCATCACCAACATCCTCAGCCACTACCATCACCAACTTCCTCAGCCACCACCATCACCAACATCCTCAGCCACTACCATCACCAACATCCTCAGCCACTACCATCACCAACATCCTCAGCCACAACCATCACCAACTTCCTCAGCTACCACCACCACCAACATCCTCAGCCACTACCATCACCAACATCGTCAGCCACCACCATCACCAACATCCTCAGCTACTACCATGACAATCATCCTCAGCCACCACCATCACCAACATCCTCAGCTACTACCATCACCAACATCCTCAGCCACCACCACCACCAACATCCTCAGGCACTACCATCACCAACATTCTCAGCCACCATCACCACCAACATCCTCAGCCACTACCATCACCAACATTCTCAGCCACTACCATCACCAACCTCCTCAGCCACCACCATCACCAACATCCTCAGCCACCACCATCACCAACATCCTCAGCCACCACCATCACCAACATCCTCAGCCACCACCATCACCAACATCCACAGCCACTACCATCACGAGGATCCTCAGCCACATCATCACCAATATCCTCAGCCACTATCATCACCAACATCCTCAGCCACCACCACCACCAACATCCTCAGCTACTACCATCACCAACATTCTCAGCCACCACCATCACCAACATCCTCAGCCACCACCATCACCAACATCCTCAGCCACATCATCACCAACATCCTCAGGCACTACCATCACCAACATCCTCACCCATGCCCTCACACAGCATCCTCAGCCACCACCATCACCAACATCCTCAGCCACCACCATCACCAACATCCTCATCCACCACCATCACCAACATCCTCAGCCACTACCATCACCATCATCCTTAGCCACCACCATCACCAACATCCTCAGCCACTACCATCACCAACATCCTCAGCCACCACTGTCACCAACATCCTCAGCCACCACCATCACCAACATCCTCAGCCACTACCATCACCAACATCCTCAGCCACCACCACCACCAACATCCTCAGCCACCACACCAACATCCTCAGCCACCACCATCACCAACATCCTCAGCCACTACCATCACCAACATCCTCAGCCACCACCATCACCAACATCCTCAGCCACAACCATCACCAACATCCTCAGCCACACCATCACCAACATCCTCAGCCACCACCATCACCAACATCCTCAGCCACTACCATCACCAACATCCTCAGCCACCACCATCACCAACATCCTCAGCCACTACCATCACCAACATCCTCAGCCACCACCATCACCAACATCCTCAGCCACTACCATCACCAACATCCTCAGCCACTACCATCACCAACATCCTCAGCCACCACCATCACCAACATCCTCAGCCACCACCACCACCAACATCCTCAGCCACTACCATCACCAACATCCTCAGCCACTACCATCACCAACATCCTCAGCCTCCACCACCACCAACATTCTCAGCCACCACTATCACCAACATCCTCAGGCACTACCATCACCAACATTCTCAGCCACCATCACCACCAATATCCTCAACCACTACCATCACCAACATCCTCAGCCACTACCATCACCAACATTCTCAGCCACTTTCATCACCAACCTCCTCAGACACCACCATCACCAACATCCTCAGCAACCACCATCACCAACATCTTCGGCCACCACCATCACCAACATCCTCAGCCACCACCATCACCAACATCCTCAGCCACTACTATCACCAACATCCTCAGCCACATCATCACCAACATCCTCAGCCACTATCATCACCAACATCCTCAGCCACCACCATCACCAACATCCTCAGCTACTACCATCACCAACATTCTCAGCCACCACCATCACCAACATCCTCAGCCACCACCATCACCAACATCCTCAGCCACACCATCACCAACATCCTCAGGCACTACCAACACCAACATCCTCAGCCACTACCATCATCCAACATCCTCTGCCACTACCATCACCAACATCCTCAGCCACCACCATCACCAACTTTCTCAGCCACCACCATCACCAACATCCTCAGCCACCACAATCACCAACATCCTCAGCCACACCCTCACCAATATCCTCAGCCACCACCAACACCAACATCCTCAGCTACCACCATCACCAACATCCTCATCCACCACCATCACCAACATCCTCAGCCACTACCATCACCATCATCCTCAGCCACCACCATCACCAACATCCTCAGCCACTACCATCACCAACATCCTCAGCCACCACTATCACCAACTTCCTCAGCCACCACCATCACCAACATCCTCAGCCACCACCACGACCAACATCCTCAGGCACTACCATCACCAACATCTTCAGCCACCACCATCACCAACATCCTCAGCTACTACCATCACCAGCATCCTCAGCCACCACCATCACCAACATCCTCAGCAACTACCATCACCAACATCCATAGCCACTTCCATCACCAACATCCTCAGCCACCACCACCACCAACATCCTCAGGCACTACCATCACCAACATCCTCAGCCACACCATCACCAACATCCTCGGCCACTACCATCACCAACATCCTCAGCCACCACCATCACCAACATCCTCAGCAACTACCATCACCATCATCCTCAGCCACCACCATCACCAACATCCTCAGCCACTACCATCACCAACATCCTCAGCCACCACTATCACCAACATCCTCAGCCACCACCATCACCAACATCCTCAGCCACTACCATCACCAACATCCTCAGCCACTACCATCACCAACATCCTCAACCACTGCCATCACCAACATCCTCAGCTACTACCATCACCAACATCCTCAGCCACCACCATCACCAACATCCTCAGCAACTACCATCACCAACATCCTCAGCCACTACCATCACCAACATCCTCAGCCACCACCACCACCAACATCCTCAGGCACTACCATCACCAACATCCTCAGCCACACCATCACCAACATCCTCAGCCACTACCATCACCAACATCCTCAGCCACCACCATCACCAACATCCTCAGCCACCACCACCACCAACATCCTCAGCCACTACCATCACCAACACCCTCAGCCACTACCACCACCAACATCCTCAGGCATTACCATCACCACCACCAACATCCTCAGGCATTACCATCACCAACATCCTCAGCCACACCATCACCAACATCCTCAGCCACTACCATCACCAACATCCTCAGCCACCCCCATCACCAACATCCTCAGCCACCACCACCACCAACATCCTCATCCACTACCATCACCAACATCCTCAGCCACTACCATCACCAACATCCTCAGCCACCACCATCACCAACATCCTCAGCCACCACTACCACCAACATCCTCAGCCATTGCCATCACCAACATCCTCAGCCACTACCATCACCAACATCCTCAGCTACTACCATCACCAACATCCTCAGCCACCACCATCACCAACATCCTCAGCAACTAACATCACCAACATCCTCAGCCACTACCATCACCAACATCCTCAGCCACCACCACCACCAACATCCTCAGGCACTACCATCACCAACATCCTCAGCCACACCATCACCAACATCCTCGGCCACCACCATCACCAACATCCTCAGCCACCACCATCACCAACATCCTCAGCCACCAACACCACCAACATCCTCAGCCACTACCATCACCAACATCCTCAGCCACCACCATCACCAACATCCTCAGCCACCACCACCACCAACATCCTCAGGCACTAAAATCACCAACATCCTCAGCCACCACCATCACCAACATCCTCAGCCACCACCACCACCAACATCCTCAGCCATTGCCATCACCAACATCCTCAACCACTACCATCACCAACATCCTCAGCTACTACCATCACCAACATCCTCAGCCACCACCATCACCAACATCCTCAGCAACTACCATCACCAACATCCTCAGCCACTACCATCACCAACATCCTCAGCCACCACCACCACCAACATCCTCAGCCACTACCATCACCAACATCCTCAGCCACACCATCACCAACATCCTCGGCCACCACCATCACCAACATCCTCAGCCACCACCATCACCAACATCCTCAGCCACCAACACCACCAACATCCTCAGCCACTACCATCACCAACATCCTCAGCCACCACCATCACCAACATCCTCAGCCACCACCACCACCAACATCCTCAGGCACTAAAATCACCAACATCCTCAGCCACACCATCACCAACATCCTCAGCCACTACCATCACCAACATCCTCAGCCACCACCATCACCAACATCCTCAGCTACTACCATCACCAACATTCTCAGCCACCACCATCACCAACATCCTCAGCCACCACCATCACCAACATCCTCAGCCACCACCATCACCAACATCCTCAGCCACCAACACACCAACATCCTCAGCCACCACCATCACCAACATCCTCAGCCACCACCATCACCAACATCCTCAGCCACCACCACCACCAACATCCTCAGGCACTACCATCACCAACATCCTCAGCCACCACCATCACCAACATCCTCAGCCACCACCACCACCAACATCCTCAGCCATTGCCATCACCAACATCCTCAACCACTACCATCACCAACATCCTCAGCTACGACCATCACCAACATCCTCAGCCACCACCATCACCAACATCCTCAGCAACTAACATCACCAACATCCTCAGCCACTACCATCACCAACATCCTCAGCCACCACCACCACCAACATCCTCAGGCACTACCATCACCAACATCCTCAGCCACACCATCACCAACATCCTCGGCCACCACCATCACCAACATCCTCAGCCACCACCATCACCAACATCCTCAGCCACCAACACCACCAACATCCTCAGCCACTACCATCATCCAACATCCTCAGCCACTACCATCATCAACATCCTCAGCCACCACCATCACCAACATCCTCAGCCACTACCATCACCAACATCCTCAACCACATCATCACCAACATCCTCAGCCACCACCACCACCAACATCCTCAGCCATTGCCATCACCAACATCCTCAACCACTACCATCACCAACATCCTCAGCCACTACCATCATCAACATCCTCAGCCACCACCATCACCAACATTCTCAGCCACCACCATCACCAACATCCTCAGCCACCACCATCACCAACATCCTTAGCCACACCATCACTAACATCCTCAGGCACTACCATCACCAACATCCTCAGCCACTACCATCATCCAACATCCTCAGCCACTACCATCATCAACATCCTCAGCCACCACCATCACCAACATTCTCAGCCACCACCATCACCAACATCCTCAGCCACTACCATCACCAACATCCTCAGCCACCACCACCACCAACATCCTCAGCCACCACCATTACCAACATCCTCAGGCACTACCATCACCAACATTCTCAGCCACCATCACCACCAACATCCTCAGCCACTACTGTAATTGGCCCCTCTCTCATCAACAGAATGTATTATATAAATGGGTCAATACATCTGATATTTTATTCAGATTCACCACCCTGTAACAATCCACTGTCTATGAGTAAGACATGAGATGGACACGTGAGCGGGCAACTTACCCAAGAGGACGAGACCCATAGCTCAGCATTTCTGTAAGCACGCACTGTGATGCCCCCAAACTTCAGTAGCTCACCTCAACTCATATCGAAAGGACGTGACCTAACGTTTATCATACATAAACGCCGTCCCCTTCTCATTCACTCCTAGACAGTGAGACTTACGGTTGATATACACTCAGGAATTATTTCTACAACCTTTTATAATAAAACAAAGGAACTACCGTTTGGGTTTCGTTACTTAAAACCCAAATATAAATATGTGTGAACGGACTGGTTAATTTGGACAAGCAGCCGATTCATATAGGTGGCAAGCGGTGTGTACGGATTCTTCAAACTGGTAGTCGTATCATCTGTCTGTATCTTGTGAAAAACAAGAAACCACACAGCAGTGACGCGTTACATAATCCGAGTGTTTAAAACTATATCCCGTATTGAGACGATATGTAGTGAGCACTCCTTACCTCTGTCACATACAAATACGTGCAGAATTCGTAATATACAAATATTACAGCCTGTTGGTACATATCCAGATTGAGCCGGTTGAGATAGACTCCACTCAGCATTCCCTAGACATTACAGTGTTGCAGTGTTGAAAAACAGTTTCGTAGCCTGGAATTCAATTGGTATTTCACTAGCAGCTGGGCAGTATTGTTGTGTCGTCTGCGCGAATTACGAATTCCGGTGTCATCATACAGATCTCCATATATACGTGGTCTGTGAAGACTGGGCACACGGTAGTTTCGCCAGCGAACCAGCACGACCAATGTGATAACCAATCATAGTTTTCTGATCGTCGGAGGAGGAACTCACCTAAATCAAGTGGACTCGTCTCTCACCAAAGCAGAAGCGTCATCTCGTTGCCAAGGAAACCAGCAGCAGCGCACGCATCCTAGGAAGAGGCCCCACCCACACTCCACTCAGAACTCTTGAAGGATCACATTTTCTATACAGACGTACTACTCTGTATAAATAGGTATTTAAATTACATAGTTCTACACACATGAACACGTTCGAGAGATATCTTCACACAGATAGGTTCGTCGGATAGGATTATTTCAATGATAAAGTGTCGAATGTAAGATTAATGTATTGAAATCCTATAATTTACAGTAGCTTGTAAGTGTCTGTCTACTTATTGATAGTTTAATAATTAACTACAAAACATATTCATTTGTCTTGTAAATGAGAGGCAAGTGATCTACTTACTGTTAAGTATTCATTGACCCAAGGGGGCTATTAGATAATTTCTAAGTTTACCATGTCTAATGTAGATGAAATCGAACGCCTAGGGCAACTGTTTGCTGATAACCAACTCATCAATGATCAAGCCCAGACTGCCATAGATTTTGAGTATGGAACACAGTTAAATGAGTCGGTAGGAAGTAGTGAGAAAGTTATAGACGAATCATTTGACGACTTAAACCGTCGTACCCTACGGTCTGGTAATCACTATAGTACCTCACCTAAGTATACTAAAGCAGTTACCCCTGTTACAGGTGATAGTGTGTCTGTTGCTAAATCGGTAACAACCTTATTAACCCAGCCTTCGGTTACAATGGCGTCCTCTAACCCTGACACCAGTACTACTACCACACCTAAAGCTGATAATGTTATTAATATCATGCAGCGCAGCAATCATGTTCGAAATTTCACGGGACAAGACGATTATAGGGTCGCACATTTTGTTCGTGCATGTGAAGATAGCATGCGCATTAGTCACATAACGACTGACGAAGAAAAGAAAGCATATGTACGTTCCCATATAACGCAGGGTTCCTATGCAGGCAGTCGTTTAAATGCGTTTGGTTTACAAAGCCCTGACTATGAAAAGTTCAAGGGAACGCTAATTGGGCTTTTTGGGGGTAGGTCACAGCTGGGCCAACTGCAATGGATCTTCAGATGGTTGGATCGCTGTATTCCAGGTATACGAAACGAAACACCCGTTGACGCTGTTGACATCGCGGGCGAGGTTCGCCAGGACATGCAAGCGACCTTCCAGTCATCAGGCTGGTACAACTCACGGGGTGATATGCCACAGGAAAATGTGGAAACATTGATAGAACTAATAAGTTTTCTTCTTTCCGTCCGTGTTCCCTTATATAGCCGGGCACAGGAAGTACAGTATGAACCACCCTTGGATATGGTGGAATAGGCAAACAAGCTCTGTCCCCAGGCTACGGGCCCCTTACTTGCGCAGCCCTCAGTGACGTCACCACAACCCCGGCCGTCTCAGATGCCACAGATGCCTCATCTCCAGACTCCTTATGCGACACACTTAGCTCCGATCGCTACTCCCCGCCTAACATAAAAACAGAAAACATCGTTACGATGCCCACATTGTAATAAACGTGGAAGATTGTTTTCAGCTCCGAGGTAATAGTGCTAATTTTAAGGCCACACCCGGTGCAAAGCCATTCTCAAGGTCAAACAGTGAGGGAGCAAAAGCAGCACCTCCTCCTCCTACCCAGACAGCGCGCAAATGGTGCGCTCTTTACAAATCGACATCTCATAGTTCACATGAGTGGGATATATTAATAAAGGCTAGGGGAGTGGACCTAAGTGAAACGGAGGTGTCGTATAGGCGCAAGCAGAAACGTCCCCAGGACAAGTCGTCGGGGGAATACCAGAGCACACTACAGCAAGGAGAGGGATAGATAGGGTAATTCCCACCCCTCCACACAGCACTTCTATAGCGGCCTCATTAGTAGTGGCGCTTAGCAAAGTGGAAGTGTTGTCAGTGCCGGTGAGAGTGGATAATACCAGATTGGCTCTTGATATAGACACAGGTGCTTGCGCTAATGCATTGGCCTTGACATCAAATCACGAGTTACAACGTAAATTCCCTCACCACAAATTCAAATGGAGGCCTAGTAACGCTGAGCTCGAAGGAGTTTCAGGTACTAAGCTGAGCATCAAAGGAATGGTGACGTTACCACTCAGATTCTCAAGACGTGGTATGCCCTTCTACGCGGACTTTTATATAGTTCAGCAGTTCAATTTGCCAGCTGACGGGTTACTTGGTCTACCAACTCTTCGAAAGAACATGATAGATGTTCATCCACGTAATAATAGTGTTACATTTAAAGGTGTTTCCTACACAGCAATGAGTCATTCTGAACCTATGCTCACCGCTAGGACGAAAGTGTTGTCTACCAATCCTATTAAGAGGAAGGCGGATCATGCGTCAGAGATATCTCTCGACCTCAACTACACACCTTCCCAGCGTGATTACAGCAGCAAGAGTTGGACGATTGTACCAGCAGTGTTGAAGAGTAATCTCCATTACAAAAATGAGGAAATTACCAAAGCAACTGTCGAACTACCCAAGGTGTACACGGGCACAGATGTAGTGTGTCTCCCGGAAACATGCAAGGTAAAAGGGCTGTCATGTGAATCTACCCTGAGCACAATACGCCCTGGTGGTTTGACCGACGTACTGACTCTAAATCGAACAGGCGTTCAACGAACCTTAAAGAAAGGTTGTTATTTGTGTGGTTTTCTAGTATATCACAACAATGTCGAAGTGCAACCAAATAAATTCCCAATTCGAGGTATTGTTGCGAATTGCCAACAGACTCAACTGGCCAGGATAGATCAAATAGCGCCACATGTTAAGGTGGTCGATCATCCACAGGGCAAGACACGCTTGTTAGAGCTACTTGCCGACTACAGAAATATAGTAGCCTTGCCAGGGGAAACTCTAGGTCAGACAGATTTAACATCCCATCATATAGTGTTAAAGGAAGGAACCAACCCTATTTACGTACCAGCTTATAGACTACCGCATAGCCAGCGCGCTGTAGTGCAAGATATGGTACAGGGTATGTTAGATGAGAATGTCATTAGACACTCAAAATCCCCCTTTAATAGCCCATTATTCCTCGTCCCGAAAAAGGATGGTGGATGGCGCCCTGTCATAGATTTCAGGCGCGTAAATGATCAAACAATCCCTGATAGGTACCCAATGCCTATCTTGAGTGACATATTGCAATCCTTAGGCAAGGATAATGCGGTATTTAGCAACTTAGATTTGCTTAGTGGGTATTGGCAAATACCACTCGATGAAAAATCACGAGAAATCACGGCATTTAGCACGCCTCTAGGCCACTTTGAGTTTCTAAGAATGCCATTTGGTCTCAGAAATGCCCCACTAACATTTCAAAGAATGATCAACACCCTGTTTGCCGGACTAATTGGTAACACAGTCTGCGCTTATTTGGATGATCTAATAGTAGTCAGTAAGGACGTCGATTCCCATCTGATAAAACTGCGTGAAGTTTTGGCCAAACTTTCCACAGCAGGACTCAAAATAAAACTCTCAAAGTGCGAGTTTTTAAAATCCAGAATCCATTTCCTTGGTCATGTAGTCGACGGTGAGGGCATACACACAGTTAATGATAAAGTCAAAGCTGTATCTCAGTTCCCGCGTCCTACCTCAAATGATCATGTGCGTAGCTTTCTCGGATTATCTGGTTATTATCGTTCCTTTACCAAGGACTATGCAACATTAGCATCGCCCCTAACGAGGTTGCTCAAAAAAGATGCAGTGTTCATATGGGATGCTGAACACGAGGAAAGTTTTACGGCATTGAAGACAGCGCTAACCAATGCCCCGGTTCTAGCATTCCCAGACTACACTCAACCTTTCACTCTCTGTACTGACGCTTCCGGAATTGGAGTCGGAGCAGTGCTCATGCAAGAGGACACGCGTGGGAAGTTTAGAGTGATAGCATTTGCAAGTCGCAAACTAATCGATGCTGAAACACGTTATTCGGTGACGCATTTAGAAACGTTAGCCGTTGTGTGGGCACTTAAGAAGTTCAAAGACATTATCTTTGGCTACAAGATAACTGTTTTTACTGATCATGCGGCAGTCACCGAACTGTTCCATGGCAGAAACTTATCAGGCAGATTAGCACGCTGGTATCTGACAATTCAAGAGCTTGACCCCGAATTTAGGTATTTACCTGGAAGGGAGAATGTTGTCGCCAACGCTCTGTCAAGAAATATAGCACCAGTAATGCCTGTATCAGCATTCACTCTTTCGCAACTGGAAGATGAGCAACGACGCGACCCATATTGGTCAGCTGTTATTTTTGCTCTCGAATCGGGCGAGGATGTTAAACTTCCCAAGTTATTTCTTCCCTTAAGTCAATTTGAATTACGACATAACATACTCCATAGGACGAGAAAATCTCCTGAGGGTAATGTGTCTCAAATAGTCGTACCTGACGCGTTGCGCAAGGCAGTAATGACATTGTTCCACGATGTCCCACAAGCAGGTCACCAAGGTCGTGATAAATGCTTAGCGGATTTACGAAAGAAGTATTTCTGGAACACTATGAGGAAAGACATAGAATTACACATAGTTAATTGTTTGGCATGTGCTCAACATAAAGGATCAACAGGATCACCTGCCCCGATTCTACAATATCCTACACCAGACCGTCCGTTTGACACAGTCGCTGTTGACTTGTTACAACTCCCACTGAGTCATCAGGGATCAGGATACGTCTTAGTGTGTGTGGATCATTTTTCCAGGTTCGTGGTCTTGGTCCCACTAAAAAGCAAAACGGCCGAAGCAGTAGCCTATGCATTAGTGATGAATCTCATATGTCCATATACTACGCCTAAAGTTCTACGCTCTGATAATGGAACAGAGTTCAAGAATGAGCTAATAGAGCATATATGTTTACAATATGGAATTAAACAAACTTTTGTGACAGTTTATCATCCACAGGCTAATGGCCTTGTTGAAAGAACCAATCGTAAAATCCTAGAAATACTGCGTCCAATTGTTAGTGGTTTTCAATACACATGGGAGAATTGGTTACCGCAGGTTGCAGCGTCGATTAATGGGTCAGTTAATAGCTCTACGGGCAAAACACCCTACTATATTGTCTATGGTACAGATAAACGTCTGCCTTACGACATCCTTACAGAGGCGCCATACCCGGTATATAATACGGATGATTTTGCGGCAAAACAAATTCATGTCTTTACAGAAATTCATAACCAAGTACGATCACAGCTAGCGGCGTCACGCGCCGAAATGATCATCAAACAACATAAACATGCTAAACCTATCGCACTGAACGTTGGGGACGCTGTTATGTTACGGGAACCTGAAAGGAACTCCAAACTTTCGGCGAAATTTTCTGGTCCATTCCGCATAATCTCAAAAGAAGCAGGCAACAAATTCAAAATATGGAAGCCCAATGCACAGATCGCAGATGTCGTGCACGCGGATCGTCTGAAGAAGACCCAGATAAATGTCTTACCTCCAGTTGATGATAATGTGATTGATACATCCTTACAGACTGTTCAGAAGCAAAATGTCCCAAATGACTATTGTATGAAACTACGTTCTGAGAGTAGACGTTAACTCGTTTGTAATTCCTTACAGAATGGCTTGGATCGTCAGTGTCTTGCTTCTACTCTGTTGTGGCACCGTTGTGTTGACGAAAATGTCCACATTAGTCCTCAAACCAGGTGCACTGGTGGCACCTCTCGGACGCGTTCTCATAGCTGAGGACGTGGTGAACATCAAGTATGAACTACAGCCACTACTCCAACTTCCGCGTCAGATGGAAAACGTCGACGGCCAACTACAATCAGCATTGGACATCCTTCATAGTCTCAGCACAGCTTCGAAGAATTCGACAATAGTTTCACAAACTATAGACCTTCTACACTTTCGTCTCCAGAACCTTCGCGAGTTTCTAGTTGATGTGGGGAAAAATCTACCTGCATCTCAAGCGGATCTTGCTCAAGAAGTGCATTCTCAGGCACGACGAAAAAGGGGTCTCTTTAATTTTGTGGGTCTTATCCAAAGCGCTTTGTTTGGCACGGCAACGGCCGATGATGTAGCTAAATTGGGGGACCGAATGAACGTTGTCGTTCAGGCTGTATCTCAACAGAATCGCGTTATTTCTCAAACCTTTCACGCGATTACTGCTCTAGAATCAAAGGTTAATGCAATCATAATGGAGTCTAACCAAGTTTCGAGGATTGCTACTAGGTTACAGAAAGCAATTCCGACGTTAGAATGGCTCCTTTACTTCACAGAATATTTGCATGCTGCTGAAATTTCAGTTAATAAAATTGTAACCTCTAAAAATGAACTAATAGACAGCATTGTAGATGCCGAGATAGGACGTGTGGACGCGAAGCTTGTGCCTGTGCAGACGCTTCTTGAAGCTTTAAAAATAGCCAAGTTGCAGTATCATTTAACTCCTATTTTCAATGACAATGAGGTTCACTATTATTACCCGCTGTTGGAGTCAACCCTCACGCACAATGCAATTCTGATCCACATTCCTATGGGAGGGCAACATGAGTTTAATGCATGGCATTTAGAACCCTTCCCCTGGTTTGTGAACGACACACTGTATACCCTAGATAGGCCTAAAGAACTTTTCTTAGTAGATGAAGAATATTCATTGTTATCAATAGAGGATTCAGAGGTACTGTCACGGTGTAAGTCGTCTTATCTACACCTACACGTATGTCCAGCCTACATGTTTGCATTTATTCCTGCTGCAGAAGGAATATGTGAATTGGCAGTCATACAACCAAATGTACGCACAGCGTTAGCGCAATGCAGTTATAGGCCAGTTAGTCTAAAGACTGTGTTCCACGCTCACCTTCACAATGTGCAGTATTTGTTCTTTCCAAATCTCACTACTGTAATTTTAAAATGCCAAAATGGTGTTAAGCAGCTAGTTGTGAAAGGGCATTACAAGGCTCCTGATTACTGTGAAATCACTTGTAGTACATTACGGACCTTGCCTACTCATCAGCATTTTGCGTTAAATCGAAAACTCAAGTCTGCTTTAATTCCACTGCCTATAATGAATTTCACTATCAAGGGTATTCAAATAGTATCAGAGAAATTAAAAGTGTTAGCTTTCTTGAACGAGACAAATTTTGCTGATTTTAATAATAACTTGCCATTTTATCTGTCACGGGAATTTGCACTACCAAGTCTTACGATTCCCTCTATTCTGTTAATTCTGGCAACAATGTTCCTGTTCTGTTATTACCGGGCAGTATTATCCAAATTCAACCGAGCAATGTAATAGGCCCCTGTCTCATCAACAGAACGTATTATATAAATGGGTCAATACATCTGATATTATATTCAGATTCACCACCCTGTAATTTTCCACTGTCTATGAGTAAGACATGAGATTGACACGTGAGCGGGCAACTTACCCAAGAGGGCGAGACCCATAGCTCAGCATTTCTGTAAGCACGCACTGCGATGCCCCCAAGCTTCAGTAGCTCACCTCAACTCATATCGAAAGGACGTGACCTAACGTTTATCATACATAAACGCCGTCCCCTTCTCATTCACTCCTAGACAGTGAGACTTACGGTTGATATACACTCAGGAATTATATCTACAACCTTTTATAATAAAACAAAGGAACTACCGTTTGGGTTTCTTTACTTAAAACCCAAATATAAATATGTGTGAACGGACTGGTTAATTGGACAAGCAGCCGATTCACTACCATCACCAACATTCTCAGCCACTACCATCACCAACCTCCTCAGCCACCACCATCACCAACATCCTCAGCCACCACCATCACCAACATCTTCAGCCACCACCATCACCAACATCCTCAGCCACCACCATCACCAACATCCTCAGCCACTACCATCACCAACATCCTCAGCCACATCATCACCAACATTCTCAGCCACTATCATCACCAACATCCTCAGCCACCACCATCACCAACATCCTCAGCTACTACCATCACCAACATTCTCAGCCACCACCATCACCAACATCCTCAGCCACCACCATCACCAACATCCTCAGCCACCACCATCACCAACATCCTCATCCACCACTGTCACCAACATCCTCAGCCACCACCATCACCAACATCCTCAGCCACCACCATCACCAACATCCTCATCCACCACCATCACCAACATCCTCAGCCACTACCATCACCAACATCCTTATCCACTACCATCACCAACATCCTCAGCCACCACTATCACTCACATCCTCAGCCACCACCATCACCAACATCCTCAGCCACTACCATCACCAACATCCTCAGCCACTACCATCACCAACATCCTCAGCCACATCATCACCAACATCCTCAGCCACTACCATCACCAACATCCTCAGTTACCACCATCACCAACTTCCTCAGCCACTACCATCATCCAACATCCTCAGCCACTACCATCACCAACATCCTCAGCCACCACCATCACCAACATTCTCAGCCACCACCATCACCAACATCCTCAGTCACCACCATCACCAACATCCTCAGCCACACCCTCACCAACATCCTCAGCCACCACCATCACCAACATCCTCAGCCACCACCATCACCAACATCCTCAGCCACCACCATCACCAACATCCTCATCCACCACTGTCACCAACATCCTCAGCCACTACCATCACCATCATCCTCAGCCACCACCATCACCAACATCCTCAGCCACTACCATCATTCAACATCCTCGGCCACTACCATCACCAACATCCTCAGCCACCACCATCACCAACATTCTCAGCCACCACCATCACCAACATCCTCAGTCACCACCATCACCAACATCCTCAGCCACACCCTCACCAATAATCCTCAGCCACCACCATCACCAACATCCTCAGCCACCACCATCACCAACATCCTCAGCCACCACCATCACCAACATCCTCATCCACCACCGTCACCAACATCCTCAGCCACCACCATCACCAACATCCTCAGCCACTACCATCATTCAACATCCTCGGCCACTACCATCACCAACATCCTCAGCCACCACCATCACCAACATTCTCAGCCACCACCATCACCAACATCCTCAGTCACCACCATCACCAACATCCTCAGCCACCACCATCACCAACATCCTCAGCCACCACCATCACCAACATCCTCAGCCACCACCATCACCAACATCCTCAGCCACCACCATCACCAACATCCTCAGCCACTACCATCACCAACATCCTCAGCTACTACCATCACCAACATCCTCAGCCGCCACCATCACCAACCTCCTCAGCCACCACCATCACCAACCTCCTCAGCCACCACCATCACCAACATCCTCAGCCACCACCATCACCAACATCCTCAGCCACCACCATCACCAACATCCTCAGCCACTACCATCACCAACATCCTCAGCCACCACCATTACCAACATCCTCAACCACTACCATCATCAACATCCTCAGCCACCACCATCACCAACATTCTCAGCCACTACCATCACCAACATCCTCAGCCACTACCACCACCAACATTCTCAGGCACTACCATCACCAACATCCTCAGCCACCACCATCACCAACATCCTCAGCCACCACCATCACCAACATCCTCAGCCACCACCATCACCAACATCCTCAACTACTACCATCACCAACGTCCTTAGGCACTACCATCACCAACATCTTCAGTCACTACCATCACCAACCTCCTCAACTACTACCATCACCAACATCCTTAGCCACTACCATCACCAACATCCTCAGCCACTACCATCACCAATATCCTCAGCCACCACCCTCACCAACATCCTCAGCCATCACCATCACCAACATCCTCAGCCACGTTTTCCCCTCAGCGTGTGTGTGAGCAAGTCTGTGTGCGTGGACCACCTGTGATCTTTTTCAGATTACGGTGGTACACACTGGGAATTAAGGTGCAGGATTCTCACAGGGTGGTGTTGAATATTTGGTGTTCTTCCTAAGACTATCACATGGACGATTACCTTAACCGATAGGTCAACAACTGCAACTATGTTGCCTGTATAACACGTGAACTAACGTGTGTAGGTACCTGCGAGGCAAGGCCTTATACCCTTGTGGTCACGCTCGGCCATGTGGTGAGGGTCTGCATTAACAAACCCCCTCCTCATAGTGTGCCAAGCTGGATAGTTCTTTTGAAACTAAAATTGACTTTGATACTGTATCTAACCAGAAAAACAGAGATACTATTAAGAACAATTGTAAAGTAATAAAAGTGTTTATAAACTGAGAATACTCCTGCTAACTTGGTCCCACTGACACCACACTCCCTCCGCTCGCGGGAGGCCCGTTCACGGCCTCCCCTCACACCGCTAATACGCTGTAGATGCCATTCTCCTTTGTCCTCTAAGAGGGTTTCGCCTCCCAACCACCGCTGACTTCCTAGGAATGCCAAGCAGTCCTCGGCCCTCTGACGTAGGCATAAAGGTCGAGTCCTGTAACTCCACCATGTCTGAGTTGACTGGAGACCCAGCTACTCGCTTTAACTCTCCTGATGCAGTGAGTGAGCCAGGTGACTATGGTGTTGACCTTGACACCAACGGAGAGGATGGCTTTCAACTAGTTCAGTCCAGGAACAAGCGGAAGGCCGAAAAGGCAGAAAAACTTAGAGACCATCAACTGCAACCTCAACCCCCCATGAGAGTAAGATTAAACTTCCCTGTAGGTACACCACCTGAAGTCAAGTATATCTGGCTGAACGATGCGGAAGATAAACACCCAGACGCTGAGTTTCAGTTCAGAGTCGGTACACAAGATCATGTTCTGATTAGAAGCGACAGTCATTGCAGACTGGGTAGGCTCGGCGGACCCACCCAAGACCATTCGAGTCCGTGGTGCCTATCAGACTCTGAAGGTAACTCTCTATCAGCCCCCTACCCGGAGGTATTACAATCGTCAGCACTGGGGCCATGTGGCCCGATTATGCCCCTCGACTAAGCCGTGGTTTGGTCTCTGCTCAAGACAACATGCAACACAGGCTTGCAGAGATATAGTTGCTCAAGGGGGTGTCATTCAACAGAAGTGTATTAACTGCAAAACAGTTGGAGTTCCTGTATGGCACCCTGACTGTCCTAGAGCTCCTACACCCCTTCAGCGCCCAGGCCCGCCACCCAGGCAGATCTCAAGAAACACTACTGCTGCTAGGGTACTCCCTACGGCCAACCCCTGGTCCACCATCCACACCAAAGCTCCAGGATCATCACCAGCAGTCATCGAAAGATCAGCATGGGGCAACACAGACGTACCGACACAACAGGTAGCTGCCAACACACCCCATGAACACGCACAATGTGAAGAGATCAATGATATGAAAAATGAAATTAAAGAACTCAAAGCTCAATTTACAGCTCAAACTGATATGTTAAGGAACCTCTGTGATACACAACAGAAAAGGAACACCACCAACACAATGCAGCAGCTATGGAAAGATTACAGTCAAACTGAAGATATTCAGATGTCAGTACCAGATGTGGAAACTCAAGACCCACCAGGAACTAGTGTCCACGCAGATGAAAATAGTGATACTGGTAACAGTTCTACTGATACCTCTGTGGACATGGTCAGTGAAGATGAACAAACACAAACAGAAAATAGTGGTGATGTCGAGTGTAACCAAAGTGTGTTGTTGTCTGCCACTGACATACAACAATTATTGAGATAGGACTTATGCATACTTCACCAACAATGATTCCACCAAAAAAGGAGAAAACGTGGCCAGCATAATGGGAACAGGCAACAGCAGTGCTATAATGACCCTCAGCTGAAAAAACTTAGGGCTAGAGTCAGGAGGGTGGGTAATAGGGTGTGTCAATTTAGGGGGTGAACTGGCTAAATTGAAAATCGAGTAATTTGGTAGCAATTTGTTGTAGTCTTTAAGCATGCAAAACAATATTCTGGCATAAATTTTTTTTTATAATAAGTCCTACCTACATCAAATGGATTTTTAAATGTACATATTTGTGAATTTATAACATAACCAGCGTTTGCACACATGTTACTGTTTCAAGTTTCAAATTATTATATTTTATTATCCGTAGTCTATTTGAAAGTAACCAATGCCTTCATACTCTCTTTGCTTTGGTTTCTTGTCATCAGTAGTCTGCTTGCTATTTGTGCTTTGATGTAACCTTCTCGCCTCTCGTGGCTGTAAACATGGTCCGCTGCTTCTGTGACCATTTTCACACATCTCTCCACACTTTGAGTGTGGGAAGGCCACTTCGGCACCTGCATTGGAGTCTCTTTAAGGTTTCTCAATTCTTGGCTAGTTAGAATTGTTGTCAATGGTGGCTCTAAGACTTCCAAACTCAAGTCAACCAATTCTGACAATTTGGTGGCATTGACGTTTATTGGGGGAACTTTTCTTGAATGAAACGAACAGTCTCCCAACTGGTCGTCATCTATTAGCGTTCCTCTAATCTTTAGAATGACTTCTACAGCCTCGGTTCGGAGATTGGTACATTGACTGCAAAGCATTGCTTGCAAAACTGCTTCTGATCGAGCATACCAAGCGGACCTTCTTGCCACAGGTAACACGATGTCCCTCACTACCTTCCTCTGTGTTCTTACTAGCTGCAATTGAAACAAAAGGTGATTGGGCCCATCCACCCACATAGGATTAAGTTTCACACTAAACCACTGGGGAAGATAAACTCCAATAATAAATTCAACAATTAACCTCAAATTCTTCAGCACTTTGCCCTTCAATTCGTGTTTGGAAATCCAAATCCTGCAGAAACGAAGAGCTGTAGTTAACCAACGGCTGTGACTGACAGGTCCAATCTCCAAGAGAGCCAATGACTGAGGCACTTCTCCTGATCTTATTGCTTGGGCAATACGATAAGCATAGGATTGATCTGTGCTGAGATCTTTGATGACTCCTTCAGACAACGCCGGAAGGGGAGGGCCAACTTCGACCTTTGGAAAGGTTGTATTTATTTCTAGTTGTGTTGCTTCATCCAGCATGATGCCAAGGGGACCTGACCACTTGTTGTTGCTCTTTGTAGGACCATCAAGTTCCTGGATGAGATGACGAAGAGGTAGCTCGCCTGTATGTAAATCACATACAATCCAAACAAGTCTTCTTCCTAGTTTTTTCTCTAAATGCGTCATTACACCCCCCTGCCATCCGGTGTTCACTGCAGTTGAATCTCCACCAACAGCCTGCAGTGAACTGCCAAGTCCTCTCTCCTGAACCCAACATAAAATATGATCAGCAATGACCTCTGCATGTTTCTTCCCTTCTACTTCAGTTTCGGGAGCAAAGTGAAACAAAAACCGACCACCAGGCTCAGAACAGACAGAGTAGTGTTCTTCTTTGATGAGACCTGGAAACTTTCTGTTCACTCCCTCTACTTCTAGCAAAACTTTTGTGTCATCTATTCTTCCATCAAACAAAAGACAGGAGAGCCCTCCCTCGCTTAAATCTTTTTCATGCTGATCAGATATTTCCTTCATTATTTTTTCTTGTGCTCTTCTAATTTTATTATGATCTATCACCAAAGATACATCCTCTCGGCTGATGAGGCCTGCATCTATCCAAGCGGCAGTTGCAATTTCTGCAGCCTCACGAAGTCCAGCATGGTGGCGAATTCTAGCTAAAGCAATGTTTGAAATATTTCTTGTGTTGTATTTCATTTTCTTTGGTAAAGGTTCAGATGGCTCTTTGGAACTATCATCTGATGTTGCTTCCTGTTCATCAGAAGAACTATCAAAGAAGTGATAAACATCTTGACACAGCTCTTCCTCTTCATTTTCTTCTTTTGTTCCCTCTCTCGGATTTGTTCTCTCTTCTTGGCATTAGCAATCTGCTTCTTTGTTTCTGAATAATCTATTGAACCCATTTGCATACTTCCTTGGCCTTCTGCCTTTGTCCTCTGTGCCTTTATAAATTCAAGCTCTAAAACAGGGATCTTCTTTTCACGAGGACAACCACAATCAATGTGGGAATTATTTTCTCTCTTACCTGAGTGAGAACAGTTGGATTCAGAACATAATTGTATGGAGCACTTGCAGGTCAAAATGTCAAACAGAGTATCAAGTGTGTGCAGAAATTCATTTTTCCTGGCCAAGTTTCCTTTACCAAGTGATGTTTCAACTGCTTTGTGCCATAATTTCGTTAGTTTTAGCTCAATAGTTCGACACTGATTAATCACAAGTGGTTTGAATAGTGCATTAGCTTTTGTCCATTGATGCAGAAGAGGGACTATCATGTCATTTATGAGTTCTTTATCTGTATAGTTCCTTCTGTCCTTTGCATTTTTTTCTCGAAGGAGTAACCCTAATCTTAGCATGTCTCTCACTGTTGGAAGTTCTGATACAACTAGCAGGCTCAAGTGGGTTGACAACTGACTTCTTGTCTTCAATTTTGACATCTTCACACTATCTGACAAATTGAAAAATATTTCAATGTTTCATAATTCAATTGTTGTTTCAAAAAATATCAATTTGTTTATCAAAAATGCTGTAACAGAAATAACATAATAATTTCTTAGAACATAATGTTTTATACAATGATATAAGTAACTGCGACAATCAATATGCCCTACTTACAATAATTAAAATGTAGAATTCGTCTGGTAGAGTAGGTGCAAGTGCAATGAGAGCAAACCACCGTCTATGATATCTAGAAGGAGAGTGAGCCGGGCGCCTTATCCTCACGCTTGGTACAAGTCAAAACAACAATTAAACTGTCCCACACGGAGAGCCTGTTCATGTTCATGTTCTGACATGCATAGTGTACACAAGCTATAGAACCATAAAATACTCCATAATCCATATGCTTACATGAGATTAGTTAATATCAAGTGAATAATTCTAATCAAGTCTCATTAATTTGTTGAAATACTGATATTTGAAACTTTAAGGTATAATTGATGTAGGTGAGGGTTATTTCAATTCATTTTTGTTTGCTAATCTCAAGTTTAGACATAAAGAGGCACAATATTTTGACTACCAAATTTGATTTTTAACATGTTGACAAAATTGACACACCCTAGTGGGTAAGGGTTACAAACAAATTAGAACACCTCAAATGTTGCACTTGTATCAAGCTTCCCTTGCTGCTGTCAGGGAATGTGTAAACCAGGGGTGGGCAAGATACGGCCCGCGGGCCAAATGTGGCCCGCCAGTTTATTTCGGTGGCCCGCCACTGCATGTGGATAAAGATATATATATATATATATATAAAAAATTAAATCTTAGAAAGGATCATTATTATGTGAGAGTTGGCCACCCCGTTGTGAATACTTCAAATATGGTTATCTATAAGGATCAGGATTTGGGATTAGGCAAATGGAGGTCAGTGAACCCTTACCCGAGAGACCCATAATTCTTGACCATTTGACCAGGATGGCCACGCCCACGCCTCAATATTGTTTCCCACGCTGACCTCACCGTCCAGCACCAATACTAGAAAAGCTCAGTCTCCTCTCTGCTTCTCACTTAAGAGGACATTAGTGTGGTTTTGCTGGATTTGTACTTATGTGTTGTTGCCCCAACCCATAATTTTAAAGTGGAAATGAGTGAATCTAAGAAGAGGAAAGTTGAAGCAGAGCATCGAACATTCAACAAGGAATGGACTTCTAAATATTTTTTTACCAACGTGGATGAAAAAGCAGTGTGTTTAATTTGCAGAGAAAGTGTGGCAATGCTAAAGAATTACAACTTAAAGCGCCACTTTGAGACCAAGCACTCCAGTAAATATGAAAAATTTTCTGATGAACAAAAGAGGAAGAAAGCTAACGAGATGGTTGTTCAATTACAACAACAGAAAAATATTTTCAGAAAATAATTTGCATCCAAGGATGATATTACAAAAGTGAGTTATGTGATTGCTCACAAGATTGCCAAAAACAGCAAGCCATTCTCTGAAGGAGAATTTATAAAGGAATGTATGATTGATTCTGCCTCTATTTTATGTCCAGACAAGAAAAACCAGTTTGAGAATATATGTTTGTCAAGGCGAACAATTGTAAGACGTGTTGAGAACATTGCTGAGAACATGTATCTCCAGTTTAAAGAGAAAGTTGTCATGTCAGAGACACAGCACAGTTGTTAATTTTCTTTCGAGGCATCACCAAATATTTTGAGGTCACAGAAGAAATGGTATCAATGCAGTCACTGAAAGGAACAACAACTGGAGAAGATTTATTGGAGGCAGTAAATTATTGTCTTTTGAAATTAGGAGTAGAATGGAACAAACTGATAAATGTGACCACCGATGGAGGGCCAAATATGACAGGTAAAAATGTTGGATTGCTAAAAAGAATTCAAGATCAAGTCAGAGAAACAAATGCAGAACAAAATATTGTCTTTTCGCACTGCATTATTCATCAAGAAGTCCTTTGTAAGAGTGTTTTAAATTTAAGCCATGTCGTTGACACAGTTGTGAAAGTGGTTAATTACATTCGAGCAAGAGGATTAAATCACAGGCAGTTTATAACCCTGCTTGAAGACTTGGAATCTGATCATACGGATGTTCTGTATCGCACAAATGTGAGGTGGCTTAGTTTGGGAAAAATCCTGAAAAGAGTTTGGGAATTGAAAGAAGAGATTGGCTTATTTTTGGACATGAAACAGAATGCTATAGATTTCCCACAGTTGAATGATGAGAAATGGCTCTCTGATTTTGCATTTGCTGTTGATATCATGGGTCATATGAATGACCTGAATTCAAAGCTACAAGGGAAGGGGGCTTTTGCACATGATTTGTACAGCAGTGTCAAAGCTTTCATGAAGAAATTACTTCTTTTGTCTCGTCAGATTACGAACAAACAATTTGCTCACTTTGCAACCTTACAACAGATTGAAGTTTGTGATCAAAATGTACAGAAGTACTCATTGCAGCTACTTGACTTGCATGCCGAATTTTCACGCAGATTCAATGATTTCAAATTAATTGAAAATGACCTACAACTCGAGCTCATTGACATGCAATGTGATCCTTTGCTTTCTGAGCAGATGAAAACAGTGACTCTTCCCATATTCTATGCCTCTCTTAATGACTGTGCATTTCCGAAACGAAAGGCTCATGCTCAAAGAATGCTTGTGCTGTTTGGATCTACATACATATGTGAGCAGACATTTTCGATAATGAAGCTGAATAAATCAAAACTTAGATCTGCAATGACTGATGATCACCTTGAACAAGTACTTTTCATTGCAACAACGGAGGCAACACCTGACTTCAATGGTCTGGTCAGCAATCATCAGCGCTGTCATTCGTCCCACTGAGTAAGTTAAATATTCTTATCAAGATACTAAACAATTTCAGAATATAATATGACATATGAACATACTTTAAAATATTTTAATAAATTACATATTGGTGCTTTGACTTGCTTTTTCCTTATTTTCAACCATTAAAACTTAATTATATTATCCTTAATTTATGAAGAAGCAACAATAAATATTAAACTGTATTAAATACATTTTTCAAGCAGTCTGCAGCAGTGACATCATAGATCAGCCGATCAGGAACAGCTACAATTTGACATGACTCCACCCAACCACCACCTCCCTAGGGAAGCCAGACGAAGCAGGATAGCTGTGATCAGACCTGACCAACTCAACCCTACCACCACCTCCCTAGGGAAGAGTAAAGACAACGTCTCAAGAGACTAATTATTTCAGCATATAATATCGATTCTCTTCTGTTACGACAGTTACGTTAATGCACTTAAAATACCAAATTTACTGCACCATAACTCTATATTATTATTAGTAGTATTAATATTGGTATGTGTATTAGTATTATTATCAATAATAAAAGATACAAGCTAAGAAGTGACGCATTTATTTCCCCAAAATATCTATGTATGCTACTTAATATTTTACTTACACCCTATATATATAAATATAGGGCTTTATTTTGTGTAAATACAATGCATTTGCATCTATATTAAGTCTCTGGCCCGCGGCGTGTACCAAAATTCATGAAGTGGCCCGCCAGTCAAAATAATTGCCCACCCCTGGTGTAAACGAACTCAGACAAAATGCATGGGAGACATATGTCAACAGCCTGAACCAATACACATCCCTCAGCAAACCCTGGAAAGACATAAACACAATCAGAGGTAAAAAGAGTAGACACGTCTGCCCATCCAAACCCTCTGCAAAAGTCGAATGAGCTAATAGCAAAATGGGCTCATGTGTCGAACTGTGACATGTTACCAGCTATGACTCGGAGACTCCTTGATGCGAAGTCTGTAGAGAGAAGTAATCTTATTAACTTTATGTTGGGCAAACAGCACTATGAGTGTGATGTTCCATATACTGAGTGGGAGCTTGACGCGGCCCTCGCCAGGGGTAGGTCTACTTTCCCTGGAGAAGACGGAGTCACCTACAACATCGTTAGACTACTAAGGCGTCTGCCGGGCAATCCATTGTTGGCATTGTACAATATGAGTCATGCCGAGGGCCAACTACCCACATCATGGACCAGCAGTATTGTTGTACCAATACCGAAACCAGGACAACCTGATGCTTTTCGTCCCATATCACTAACCAGCTGCCTGTGCAAAACCTTTGAGAGGATGGTTCTTGGCAGACTCTTATATAGAATCAGAGAACACTTGTCTCCTAACATAAATGGCTTCACCCATGGTAAAAGTGTCCATAATTGCATCACCACATTCCTAACTGTGCATGGTGATGAAAGGCACAAATACACCACATTTCTTAACCTAAAAGCTGCATATGATATTGCCAATAGGCAACTGATATTGTACGAACTAGCCAAAATGGATATAGGAGTTAGGCTGTTACACTGTATAATTGGTTACCTAACCAAGAGAAGGGCTGCTGCACTGTTTCAGGGTTACAAAAGTGAAGTTAAAGATATGCAACTTGGTACCCCTCAAGGTGGAGTGCTTAGCCCCACTTTGTTCAATGTTCTTATGAATGCATTATTAAATTTAATACCAGCAATATCTCAATCAGCTATGCTGATGATATTCTTATACATACTAAAACTTATCGTGAAATGCAAACCACCCTGAACCATGTATAAGCAGCCTGTGAGAACCTAGGTCTTATTATCTCCACTGAGAAAACTATGGTGTTCAACAAACAAGCTGGTAACCGCAAACGCGGCCCCGCCAAGTTCAAGATAGGTAACAATACTATTGACTATGTTTCTTCTTTTAAATATCTTAGTGTTTCCGTCCCTTGTACCCTACCTGCCATAAAACAGCTAACCCGCCAATGTACTGACAGACTGAGACCTCTTAGAAGTGTAGAGGGGTACAGCCCGCACTATGGTGCTAATATTAGAATTGTTAAAACTATGTACCTAGGCTATATAAGATCTCTGATAGATTACCACGCACCAGCCCTGGTCCTTCGTGACGGGAAAGGCGTTGACAAGCTCGCGAAAATGCAAAATAAAGCCCTCAGAATTATCCTAGGATGTTCCATGAGCACTAAAGTACTTAATATGAGGAAAGAACCACTGTAGGTATAACCAGTGTTAAAGATAGAATAATTGAAGTCAACCTCATGATAGCCCTGAGGCTTCTGCGTGGTGATCCTGATAACATTGTTTCCTTAAAATTGATAGAATGTATGAACCATGGGATTGGTGAGTCTAAATGGATCCAAACTACAGCTACACATATGAAGATGTTTGGACGAGACCACCTGTACAAAGTTGAGACACAACAGCGTTCCCTGCTATTGTTGTGACTCAACCTGACGGTAATATAATTGAGAAAGGAGTTAGAATTAACAACTGGGCATCCACTCTACTGTACAAACTGAATTAGTTGCCATACTCACAGCTATTAAATTCATTGAAACCACTGTCACTGACAGTATCATCATCACTGACTCTCCATCCTCACTACTTGCCCTTGACACCCTCGACTCAAGTTGTCACGCTCTTGTCTCTGAAGCCAGACAGACATATGCGTGCCTTGTTGACCGGGGTGTCAAGGTCAAACTGTTGTGGATCCCCTCTTACATAGGCCTCATAAAACATGACAGGGTTGATGCCCTCGCCAAACTCACGTCTAACAAAGACACCGTTGAATACAATTTGGGTCTGTCAAAAAGAACCCTTAAAACTGTAATTAGGAAAGACCTTATTGATGAGTTTGACGCAAGTAGACTAGTGCAAGCAGACACTAGTCGATCGATAGGTTACCATGATGAGATGTATCAAGTGAAACGTATATGGAGCAAGTAACAAGATCACTAGATTACAAGATGTTGTAACCGCTAGATTAAGGTTAGGATATAAGTACCTTTGGCAGTATGTTCCTCAAGCAGATGTAAACCAAACTAAATGTAAAGTGTGTGGCCATACATATGGCCACACACTTGAACACTACGTCCTCGACTGTGTGAAGATAGAACCTTTTAGGGACAGGTCCAAGCACACTGTGTGTGAAATGGCACAACACTTCATCTCTAATGGCAACATAGCCGACATATTAAGATTGTATCCACTTTTTTGCACTTAGTAATTATATCAGTTCTCATGTACAGAACCAAATACACAATGTGCTTGAATACTTCTCACGCAAATGTGAATAACAAAATGTGAGGCCAGACATACTGCCTCACACGCCTGTACTAACAAAGCGTGAGGCCAGACATACTGCCTCACACGCCGGTACTCACACAGTTGTGAATAAGTTACCTTCTATGTGTAGAACTAAACAAATATTGTAATTGATATACTGTGTAACATTCAGTGCCATAATATCCTGACAACGGGGGTTAATTATTATGACCCGTTGTAAACTGTACTCTGTAATCCTTTTGCGCTACAACTCACAGGATGAGTGTGGGGTGCACAATAAAGTAGCCTCTGTAAGCGGCAAAATCAAAATCCAAATCAATCAAATCTGCCTGATTGGCCATTTGGAAATCCAAGATGGCTGCCAAATTGACCTTGGAAAGATGATTTTTGTTTATAGAAATTGATGTAGTTGGTCAATCTAAATGATCTTAGTGTCGATATGTATGTTTTCAAGCATGCTCAGATGATGCTTTCTATTTCTGATACTCTCAGATATATATTTGTCTTATTTATGACTCGTTTTATGTACTGGTTTTATGTTTTTCCAACTAGGTGAGGGTAGCATGCAGAGGGTCTCTGCATGTGAGGGAGTGATTGTCGGGCACTACCAGGACACACTGGTGACATCACTGCTGTGCAACCCAGCATGGGGTTCAGTGTCAGCTGAGAAAAGGCATGTCATACTGCAACAGCTTACTGTCTTAGATGCTGGGACACTACAAGACAGTGGTTGGACCGGTTCCCTTGTTGAAGCAGGAGTGGCTTCATCCGGTACAGCAGAGTCTTTTCTGTCTGTATCAAGTGTAACTAAGACAAGACTAGCACATCAAGTCACAGCATGCAGCTTGTACAAACTGATGAAGGAGGCATACCAGGACTATTGCTCTGATGAGTCAGAAAGGTCAACTTTGAACACTGGTGTAAACAACGGAGGCTTGAGAGTTCACAGATCCAATTCTGGAACCTTGTGCTGGACATGGAGCTCACCATCTTCATGTTGGTCCTGTCATTCAGGGAAGGCAATTTCAAACTCTACCTTGAAGCACTCTCAGAGCTGATCCTCTACTTCTTTGTGAACAACAATGTTAATTATGCCCGATGGCTTCCAATTCACCCTCGAGATATGATGTGCCTTGAGCAACAACATCCAGAGGTAGCGAGGGAGTTCTACAAGGGGAACTTTGTTGTCCACAAGTCAGGAAGAGAGTTCTCTGCCATTGCTATTGATCAAGCCCATGAACAAAACAATGCAGTGATTAAAGGCGATGGAGGAGCAATTGGGTTGACTGAGGACCCAGCAGCACTTCGTAGGTGGATGGTGGCTGGACCTGAAGTGAGTCGTCTTGTTGCTGGACATGAAGCTGCGCCAGGTGCAAAAGATGGAATCACCACCACCAGCCGACATAATGAGTAGACCCTGAGAGCACAGAAATCTTTCTTTGAGAAGGTGGAAGTGTCATGATCGTGATGACGGCTTACCTAAAAACCCCAAGGATTCATATTACGCTTAAACGTCCACAAAACCTTCTGAGCCCCCCAGTGGAAACGTCCTCCGTTTTCTCTGTTTCCTTCTTGACGTCATCGAGAGGCCGTCTTTGTCGGAAGGGAACTTTGAATCTACTCCGCGGGTTTCGTAGCAAGACGCTGTACGTTGGGACCTGTTGCCGTCCAACCCTTTGTAATCAATTTGATTCTTGCTTTTGATAGCTCAGTCAGAGCATTGTTTGTGAAGATAATAGTAGGGAATGAAACTGAGTTCGTAGTCTCAGTTTCAACGTCAGAGGGTACGGTAAAGTAATTCATCGAAATAGAAGTAGGTGGAATCGCTGACCTAGTTTGAGTGAGGGTGCCGCGGGCATTTCAACCTTTAGTAAGTGCTCGTCCCTTCACTCACACAGGTAGGTCATTCCACTCCGTGTTGTAATTCGCCCTTCTTTAAGTGATTTGACCCAATTAATAGTTGATTGTGCAAGTGTTACAGTAACGTAGTTGATATGCTTTGAGTGAAGTAATGTTTACGTCTTTAACGTCCCCTGAAACGTGATATCATTGTCACAGTTAGTAAGTGCACGTTCCTTCACCCAAACAGGTCCCTAACGCAGCCTAGGCCGTGTCTGTAGCGTGGATGTTGTATCCACTAGTCTGGAGAGATGTCCGAGGTCCAGTAGGATCATTTATCTTCGTGAGGCCCGACCGTCAGAAGCATCAGTACTAACTATGGGCCCTATAGCTGGCCCGTCTGGCCCTAATGCTCGGCCAGCGAGGTGACCCCGGATCACCAAGCCACACACAACTACCAGCTCCCATCATTGGTGGATGAGTGTCTAGCTCAGTAGGGCTATTTGTGTGGTGGTGTTATTCCACTGGGATCTTCAAGAGTACGGTGGAAAGTACCCCATAGCGGGTGCTTGAGTATCACTCCTGACGAATGAGTGTTGTAGTGGCAGTTGCCCCTGGTCTTAATGATGCTAAGTTACTGTGAGAGTTGTGTGTTATTGAGTATGTCCACTCAGTAGTGGTGTGAGTGTTATTGAGTATGCCACTCAGTAGTGGTGTGAGTGTTATTGAGTATGTCCACCCAGTAGTGGTGTGAGTGTTATTGAGTATGTCCACCCAGTAGTGGTGTGAGTGTTATTGTGTATGTCCACCCAGTAGTGGTGTGAGTGTTATTGAGTATGTCCACCCAGTAGTGGTGTGAGTGTTATTGAGTATGTCCACCCAGCAGTGGTGTGAGTGTTATTGAGTATGTCCACCCAGTACTGGTGTGAGTGTTATTGAGTATGTCCATCCAGTAGTGGTGTGAGTGTTATTGAGTATGTCCACCCAGTAGTGGTGTGAGTGTTATTGAGTATGTCCACCCAGTAGTGGTGTGAGTGTTATTGAGTATGTCCACCCAGTAGTGGTGTGAGTATGTTGAGCCTGAGGGCCTAGTACCAGATTTCGTCTGTTGGTACATATATTCTTTCTCCTACCTCCATATTAATGTTTAAATAAAGATTATATTTGTATATTGTGTCTATTATTTACCTACAGTATCTACCGCTATTTCTTCCCTATTACTTGATACTATCATTACATATACCCACGAGCCTCCTCTCGTCACGCTACCAATGGTTGTAAGTTTTAGAGTAAAGAAAAAATGTTATTAGAGGCACGGCCCTTATACCTGCAGGTTTCGAAATCTGGGCCAGGTGTGTGATGTTGCCGTTTGCTAATAGGTTGTGTATTATCTTCCCCCTTGGGTTTCTGGTTCTGTGTCCGAGTATGGTGTGTCTCTCGCTTAAGTCTCCTATAAAATATGCTGGTGTGTTACGTCTCATTAGTTTTAGTAAGTCACCAGTCGGGAATGATTGTCGTCGGCAAGGTAAATATGTTGTTCCAATTGTTATTGGGCCTTTAGTTGTGTTGATTTCGACTGCTAAGACGTCGGTTTGGAAGTTGTCTATGAGTTTGTATTTGATGTTTCTTTTGATGGCTATTGCTGCTCCGTCGCTAAATTCTTCGTGTGTGTTCAGTTGATGTGTGTAATAGTTGAAGAGTTTTATTTTGTCACTGTTTTTCCATCCGTGTGAGTTTATGAGAATCAGGTCTGGGTCTATGTTGTTGTATATGCTTGTTAGTTGTGCTTTTCTTGTATGTGTCCAGGCCAGGACGTTGTGTTGTATTATTTTCAGTGTTCTGTTGTGCGTATTCGTGGGTCGCGGGAACTTGGTGCGTGTTGTTTGGTTGCTCGGGTCTCTACGGGGGAGAGTGTCTCTCCTCCTTCAGTCCTGTTCTTATTTTCTTGAATTTTGATAGGTCTATGCTCTCGATTTTGTTATATTTGCTGCTTATTTTTCCTCCACGTATTAGTGTTTCTATGAATCCCTCTTCTACCCTGTTGTCTTCGTATGTGTATTTGGTTGTTCCTTCTTGAATATCTTTTAACAGTCTCTCATTTGTTACTGTTGGCTGGGATTTGACTGAATATAACCTGATTCCTATGCTGTCTCCGACGTCGGCTGGCCGTTGACCAGTGGGGTTCTCTCTACGCGGTCTTGCTGGTGTTGACTTCGCTGATTGGTCGGTTGTGTTCTCTGTGGTCTCGTAGTGTGTTGTGTTAGTTGGGAGTGGGTTGTTTCCATAGCAGTCTCTGCTCCTGTGCAATTTTCTTGTTGTGTTATTTTATCTTCCCTTTCTTTGCTGGTGATTCCTGGACTGTTTTCGGTTATTATTTTGAAAATGTCTGCTGATGGGGCATTGTCTGGGAAGTTTACCTGTGGTAGGTTGTTCGCTGCAAACATTTCTCTGATAGTTTTTCCGAATGTTCCCGGGTTAGCCGCGTTGTTTGTGGGCATGTATCAGTGTGGCTAGTATGGTGAAGGGTAGACCTTCACTTAGCTTCAGGTAAGTGTTTGCTGCGTTGGTTTTATCTTTGGTTTTTTCTAACACTTTAGAAGTAGTGTCTTGCAACTTTGTTATTGCAGCATAGGTTTTGGTTGGGTCAGTTTCTATATGTGTGTTGGATTTTTTCCTTTTCCTTCATGTCTTTGATGACATCCTTCCTTACTGGGCATCGTGCTGCCAAAGTGCGGTGAGGTCCTTTGCAGTTCAGACATTTTGAATTGTCTTTGTCGTTACACTCCTGAATGTGTGCCCTTCACCTCCACATTCCCAGCAGTACTTTTTGTCTTTATTAGGGCACTTGGCTGATACATGGTTATATTGATAACATATCCAGCAGGGTGTTATGGGATAAAAATTTTCTTTTTCGATTTGGTCTTTTGAAAGGTGGTAGTGGGAGATGCAAATTCCATTTTCTAGTGCCTTCTGGGCAATGGCGATTTCTTTGAATCTTACTTTCATCATCGTTGGAGCCCTGGGGAGCAGTACCACCTCTTCGACTTTAGCCCAAGTGTTTTTCTGTTCTAATTCTTGTGATATATCAATTGGTGAAATGCTGGTAATGGTCTTATCCAATCTCTTGATAACAATTGACTTCTTAGCTCTAAGCTGTGGTGGGATGGCTATTTCAAAGTTATCTCTTTTTAGTGTGTCTATCGATTCAGTCGATAACATGAGATCGACGTCCTTTTCATCTATACAAAGCACTATGAAAGAGTCCTTTGCTTCTATTAGAGCAGTGAATTTGATTCCTAGGCGTGTGCATAGAACTGTGCCTAACTCTTCTTTTTTTTCGGATACTTCTCCCCGTAGGGAGTGCACCCGAATCCTGTTACTCGTAGTCCTGGTCATTGCTGCGTCGTTCTCGTTATCATCCATCCAGAGAGGTGTGTTTGTACGTATGTAAGTGTGTGTGTGTGTGTGTGTGTGTGTGTGTGTGTCTCCCGGTGGCCCTGTAAGGCGAACCTACTACCCTAGTGTTAAAGCTGCTCGCTTATGTGAGGCGCGAGCCAAGTGTACCTGATTGGAGGGAGGGAGGATGAGGGATAGCGACCCCCTCCCTGGGTGGACCCGCACGATCACGGTTACCCAGGAAGGCTCGGCGGTGGTATAAGCTCCGGTCCCCTTTCCTTTTCACAAACTTCTGGGTGTACTGCGCACATCATTGTCATTCCTACAAATCCACCTTCATTCATATTACGCTACATAATATTCGAATCCACCGCACTTGTAGAATCTCAGGAGAGACGTGTTTTTCCCATCCGTTTTACACTCAGAATCACTCCCAGTAAGTCCCGCCTTCGAACACAGTTGTCACTACGTTTATTCCATTCTCTACTGGCAAATGCAATCTTGAATTAATCTGCGTAAATCAACTTTAGTAATTCGCCAGACCCTTGTCAACTGAGGGTCATCCTTGAATGAGTAAGTTAGATTGTTTGTAAATTCTGTCATTGCGTGAGTAGCGATCGCTGGCAACTCAGGGGTATATAAACCAGTACGAGGTGGGAGGAACAAACCTCCGGTATCATCTTTCACCTTCGTTCTCAGGTATGTTCTGTGTTTATAACCATTTAGTTTGATCCAGTCTATTGTAGTGAATATCAGTGTTCATCAGTGTTCATGCTTTAACAGTGGAATTGTCATTCACCCAGTGTAAGAGGTAATATAACGTACATATTTGACGTGGCGAGACTAAAGATTTGTTTGTGACCCACCATGCTTCCCCAAAAAACCTCCCGTATCATCTTTCACCTTCGTTCTCAGATCGAGGGTGGGCTTAATTGAAACCCACCGGTCGCTCGGGGCTGGTGGATACCCAGCAGTGGTCAATATAGGAGTGATGGTGCTGATTCGGCATGATTTATCAGCTCCACTCTACCTCGTGGGCCGAGGACCCCAGACCCGCCTCGTGTTGGAGCGTAACCGACCACAACAGCAGTTGTTAGAGGCGCCAGTGCTATACCCTGGGACAGGCCTTGGAGTTATGGTCCACAGTGTGGTTGTATGTGTTTGTTAATAATTACACCATGTTGGGTGGTGGACCCATGTCGGTGTTTGTATCAGTATTAGTGTATTGGGAGTAAGGACAAGGAACTGGTCCTGCTATGTAATGTATTGTGACACCAGTAAGAGGGTGCACCGTAAGAGTGTAATATCTGAGTAATTGCTGTTGAGTAAATAAGAAAATAAGTAAATAAGAAATACGGAGTCCGCAATAAGCCCAGGAATGAGACTGGCAGTTTGATTTTATAATAATAAACTTCTTCTTTGAGAATTTTAGGAGTATTCATTTCTCCCACAGTAGTTACCTTTATTTCCGTCCAAGTGACCATGATATCAGAATTACACTACCCATGTGCCTAGACCATCGACATGCTACCTGATGGTCACAAGTGTTCCCCGAAGAATGCAGTGATGGGGAGGGAAACACCGGGTAACACTGAAGTCCGTTTATTAAGGGATAGGAGAAATATAAGCGGTGACTAGCATGTGCCATGCACGGCTCACACAGTCAGACTGAGACTGCCTTGCCATATGGCAGCCTCAGGGCAATGTTGCCACATAATGTGTGCAGCGTTGCCATGTAATTATATACATAGGTGCTACTAGTCACAGTAGCTTATATACAAGGTTGCTACTCGGCACAGTAGCTTAGATACATAACCTACAGTACATCTCCCTCCCCCCTCACGCTCATAGTCTTTGACTTGAGCGGACTTCTTAGTCCTAAGTCGCTCTGAGCGTCGAGGTGCACAGTGGGGCGGATCCTCGTGAGGTGTAGGGGACTCGTCCTCGGTCAGGGGGCCAGCAGCAAGGGGTGGGACTGGCCGGAGGAAGCGGCGGTTCCTCCACCAGACACGGCCGCTCGGCATCCTGACCTTGTAGTCCCGCGACTGGCCGACGCCCATCACTATGCCCACATTGTCCCAACGTGTCGTCGTCGGGTCCTGGACGCGGACAAGGGCACCAATCTCCAGTGGCTGAAGAGGGCGGGCACGGTCGTCATACCGAGCCTTGGCGTCCTGGGCACGTGTAGCGGCGCGGCGGTCTCAGCTCTCGGCTCTGGTCTGCCACTCCTTCGCAAAAGCCTTGGCGTGTGCAGGAACGCAAGAGCGGAGAGGGTGACCATACAGGATCTGGGCAGGGGAGCGTCCTGTGTGGATGGGAGTGGACGCGGGTTCTGGGCAGCTCTGTGTGGCAGCGCCAGGCGCGTCGCTCGTCGACTCACGCACCCTGCTGGCGGTGCAACGAGCAGCTGGGATCTGCTTGGGAAAGTCTCTACACCATCCCCGACACCGGCTCCTACTACCACCTGAGATCCCTAGTCCGAGAATTGCTGTTCGACACCACAACCGCATCCAGCCCATGCGTGCACGAACTGATCGCTATAAGAACAGCCCAGTCCCAACCATTGTAAAAATTATCAATAAATTGTAATAAATCAGTGTATTCACTCCCAATAAACACTACTCCTTGCACTGTCACTATGTTGAAATGATCTGTAGCTTGAGCTTTTCCCCATCTAGTTATTATATGTCTTATTTGTGTCACTTATGTTACTTGTATATTATTTGTAATTCGTAACCCATTCCCCAAATATGTAACTGTATATTTTCAGCCTTCTGGCTGCCAAGCTCTTTCAATAAACCGTTAATTATTATTATTATTATAACTCCTTGAGGTGCTCCGACGACAACAAGGGTGTAGCAAGAGTAAGCTGCACGTCGATCCATCCGTGACACGGCCTGTCGCCGTAAGTGATCTCCGCTTGAAAGGAGCGCACAGTGTCCGGCATCTAGGAACCGTCCACATTGTAGTACAGCAGCTGCGGCGGTGGTCCCAGGTCACGTTTGGTGAGGCCCAGTTTCTGGAGGTGCTTCAACCCAATCACCGTAGTATCAGCGCCGGTGTCCGGTATCACCTCGATGTGACCCGACACATCACCGTGTGTGACGGCGAAGTGGATGGTAGGGGAAGGGGTATCCCTAGGGCGTGTGGTCGATTCCACCCTCCTGATGTGACTGCGCTGCTGCTTGGGACTGCGTGGGCCATCTGGAGGGGGCTGCGTGCGAACCACCCCGAGGGAAGTGCGCTGCTTTCCTCCTCGTCTCGGGCTTTTGGGCTTCGGTTGGCGGCAGCACTTGTCGTAGTGTCCATAGCGACCGCAGGCCTGACACTTGCGGCCTCGTGCAGGGCACCTGTCTGTGTTAGACCAGTGGCCCTTATGGTCACATCCACGACACAGTGCGTCGGCGGCCGGGCATGTCTTGGGGCCATGCTGCTTTCCACAGCTGCCACAGGAAGCACTAGGCAGAGGCGTGGAAGAACGTGCGGCAGCCTTCACGTTGTTGCCCGCCTTCTTATCCTTCTTGTATTGTGAGATAGCTCTCACAGCAGGTGGGGCCCGTAAGGCAGAGGTGGCGGACTTGGTGGCCTCGTACGACCGACATTCAGTCACTACCACCTGGAGTGTGGAGGAAGCGTCCAGGGGGATGAGTCGCTGCACCAACTCTTCGTGCCTGACACCTGTCAAAATCCCGTGCTTGATCCAGGCTTCCTCACATTCCCGGCTGTGCGCCTTGCAGACATCGATCTCCTCTGATAAACTCTTCAAGCGTACAAAAAAGTCGTCAAAGGATTCGTTCTCCGCCTGCTTGCAGCTGGTGACGGCACGACGACGCAAAGCCTCGTTATTCTGACCCTTAACATGCTCCTGTAAAAGGTCAAGCACATCCGTCACTGAAGAGGTAGAATCGGGAGGCACTTGCAACATGTGCTTCAAAACTCTCTGGGTCTCCAGCGACAAACACATCTGCAGTTGGATGAGCTGTTTGTTTGGAGGCATGCTGTCAAGGTCCACCATCGTGGAGTAATCTGTCCAACGCCACCTCCACTCACGAAAAAGCTGAAACGTGACGTCTGGTAAGAGGGCGGGTGGGGGTTGAACAGATGCCTTGGGAGCAGTTTATTTGGAGGCAAGGGTACCTGGAGGATGCTGGTGTGGAGGAGGAGGGAGGATATTGGCGCCTTGGTGCGCGAAATCTGCAAGTGAGGGAGGGTGGGTTAGTGCCAGGGTCGCCAATAGTGCATCAAAACGCGACTTTTCCTCCTCTCTTCATATCTCCTCCCTCTGAAATTCCATCTCTCTACGTTGCTCGTCCCGGTAGTCCATCCAGCTCAGAATTGTGGCAATGTCCTTCACTGGAGGTGGAGGATGAGAGTCTGCGCCCGGTAGAGGGAAAGGTGGTGGGGAGTCGTGTCTCCCATCTTGACGTTGTCCCTTCTTACTGCCCATCTTAGTGTGTGCGTGGACTGCACTGTTTAGTATATAAAGTGGCGCCTCAACAGCTCGAACCACATATATATGACATAAACAGCGCAGAAATAACGCATAGCGTCCACTGTTCTGTCCGTGAGTGAGTGCGTGCGTGCGTGTGTGTGTATGTGTCTGAGAGAGCACTTCGTGGTGGCCTTAATACAGGTGGCTAGAGACGCGGCAGGGGTGAGACGGTCAGTGTCTCCCAGGATGTCACACGAGAAGGGTGTATGCCTGCGTGCTCCGTGGGCACCACAAAAAACAGGACAATGCTCAACTCTCAGCTCTAGACACACACTAATACACAGACACTAACACTGCCACCGTCACTAAAAAGCACTGTGACGGCCCAACACTGCACATCGTGGCAAAACACAGCGCAACACAACACAACACACTATGAGTCGACGCGCATATCGCCGGCAGATGTAACCGTCGGCATTGTTCACACACTTGTAAGTCCACAGATCCTAGTCACTGCGCCATGATGGTTACAAGTGTTCCCCGAAGAATGCAGTGATGGGTAGGGAAACACCGGGTAACACTGAAATCCGTTTATTAAGGGATAGGAGAAATACAAGCGGTGACTAGCGTGTGCCATGCACGGCTCACACAGTCAGACTGAGACTGCCTTGCCATATGGCAGCCTCGGGGCAATGTTGCCACATAACGCGTGCAGCGTTGCCACGTAATTATATACATAGGTGCTACTCGGCACAGTAGCTTATATACAAGGTTGCTACTCGGCACAGTAGCTTAGATACATAACCTACACTACCAAGAAGAACTGAGATTAGGTAGTATCAAAAATGAAATGAAGTAAGTAGAAGAAACATTTGAAAGAACTAAGACATGTTGTGGTTTCACCCTCCTTTCCCCTTATCGATCTGGTCAATGAAAAACCTAACCCAATGCCTAGTCCACTCTGCCCGCTACCTAACGAGCTACATGCTGTCCAGAGGGGGTCTGGTGGCAGCGACCCTTAGAAATTAAGATTAGAGTTAAGTATTTACCCTTAGAATTAGTGACCCCAGTCTGGCAGTATATGGGAGAGACATGAAAACTTACAGGGGGGACCTGAGGACGAATACACCTCTGAGGGTGCAGGTCCCCAGGCTAGAGCGAAAAGAGGAAAGACTGAGTAGGAGGGAAAGACCCCAAACCACGTTAGGACCGACAGCAGCCCTCCAGCCGGAGTGTGGGTCACTCACACTACCCGTGGGGAGTTCTGTTGCCTCTGGCAGTCCAGAGCGCTCGTGGGGGATATCTGGTTTCGATGTGCCCTAGTAGGGGCGATCAGGCTTGGAGTGGTGGTCTTGTAGGGTACGAGTTATTGGTTCACACTCAGGATGGGTTGGAGAAAGGAAACTCACAATGTGCTCTGTATACATGTTGTATTGGATGTACAATGCAGCTTGGTATTGGGAAGGCAGCATGGTTACAAGCGTTGAGTAGAGAGAGCTGGTTGGTCTCACCTCAGAGGAGGATCAGCTTGTGGGTCCCCAGGCAGGAGCGGAGGAGGAGGAGTTGTTGCTTGCTGGTGGCTGTAGGTAGAAAGAGAGAGGTTGGTTGGTTGGTTATACAGAGAGAAGAGAGCACTAGCTCTGAGAGTGCAAGAAGGGTACAGTACAAGGTAAAGTTCAGAAGTGGGAAATAGAGGAGGAGGTTAACAGCAGGTGGGCTATCCACCTTGCGGAGACGGGTTTTTTGTCTTCCGTCAACAGTGGTTCATGGGGTTAGGGAAGGCCGGTCTTAGCCAAGCTAAGCTAAGTTGTTCTAAGTTGTCCTTGGGGCATATTATGTTAGGGAGGGGGGTCCCTCCAGGTCCTTGTGGCACTGGAGGGATGATCCCCATCTTTTTTCTTTTTTTCTTTTTTTTTTGTGGGTGTTTGTGAACTATTTAGGTCTTTGTTTATTTGTGGGGTCCCTCCAGGTTCTTGTGTGACTGGAGAGTCGTGCCCATCTTTTGGTTCTTTTTTATTGTGTATATAGAGGCTCTGGTTCTTCGTTATCATTTTTCCTGCTTCTAGGCCACCATCTGTGCGATGTGTTGTTGTTTTCCTCGATTAGTTTGTTTAGTATGGGATCCTGTTCTTGCTGGATTTTCCCATATTGCATTTGCTTGGGTGTGTATTCTGGTGTTGAGTGGGTCTATGCCGTGTTCTGTGTGTATGTCTTGTGCTGTTTGTGTGTATGGTGGTTGGTGTTTCGCCGCTCTTCTGAGGGCTATATTTTGCACTGCTTGAAATTTAAGTTGATTTGTTCTTGCGATTGTGTTCAGAGGTATGGGAGGGTATTCTAAGTGTGGTCTGATCAGTGCTTTGTATAGGTGCAATTGAGTGTTGGTGCCCAATTGGCGGAATCTTCTGAGCTTTGTAAGTTGTGATTTTGCCATAGTTATTCTTTCGTTGATGTGGGGGATTATTCCGCTTCTGGATATCTTGAGTCCTAATGTTTTTCCGTTGGCAACATATGGTATTTGTTGGTTGTTGACAATAATAGGGTAGGTGTTTGTTTTTGCTATGTGAATTATTTTGAGTTTTTGGACATTGGTTTTTATCTTCCATTTTCGTTCATAGTTGTTTATTATCTCTATTTCTCTGCTTGTTCTGATGGCCATCATTTGTTTGGATTTTCCCGGGTACCTGACTATCTGTGTTACATCATCTGCGTATGCTATATATTCTGATTGCCGTGGTTGCGGCATGTCTGCCGTGTATACAGTGTATAATGTCGGCGATATATTACTGCCTTGGGGAACTCCACTATGAAGGTTGAAGGTTTGTCCTAGATGGTTGTCGATGATTAATTTGGCCTTTCTGTTATCTAAGAATTTGCATAGTAGTGTTGTGATATTGGTAGGCATGTCCAATTTGATTATTTTTAACTTCAGTCCTTCATGCCAGACTTTATCAAATGCTTTTGACACATCTCTTAGAATTATATTGCATTGGTCTCTATTGCTTGCAGCATTTGCAATTGATTCGTATATTAGTGCTATTGCTGTGTTGGTTCCTCGATTTTTTCGAAAGCCGTGCTGTCTCGGGTTATATTTGTTTTCTTGGTCTAACAAATTTCTGAGTCTGTGGTTGACTATTTTTTCCAATATTTTACCGGCTATTTCCAGTAGTGAGATAGGTCTGTAGTTCTCTGCTTGGGTATGGTTCTTTCCTGCTTTCGGGATGAGTCTGATTTTGGCTATTTTAAATTTGGTCGGGAAGAAGCCAGTTGCAAGTGAGGCATTGTATATATTTTTAAGCTGTTCGATCATAGACTGAGGAATGTTTTGAAGTACGATTTTATTAATTTGGCTTATGCCAGGTGCTTTGTTCTTGAAGCTTGCTATTGTTTTTACAATATCGTTTTGAGTTAATGGAGCAATTATTGGGTTGTTGATGTTTAATGAATTGAGGTTGATTTTCCTGGTGGGTTTCCATTTCTCTGTGTTCTGGCTCAACTATGTTCTAGTTGCCTGTTCTGTTTCTTGGCAGAAGCTTCTATTGTCTTCGTCGTTGATTCTGAATATGTCTTTCTAGTATTCTCTAAATATTGGTTCTTTATCGTGTGGTTCTGTTGCCTTTCTACCGTTTTTGTCCTTTATGTAGCTAGTTTCTTCCGGATTAGTTCCCATTAGGTTTTTCATTTTTTTCCAGAATGCTTTTGGATTTCTGTAGTCTGCTTGTGTATCATGGATCAGCTTGTTCCATGTTTCATTGTGTTTGTTCTTGCTTATGTCTTTCAGTTCTTCTTTTAGATTCCTGTATAATATTCTGTTGTCATTGCTCCACCCGTATGTTTTTGTGTATTCATATAGATTGGTGAATCTAGTTTGGATCATTTTCTCTTCATATGTTAATTGTGCATGTGGTAATGTACGGTATGTTGTTTTTGGGATGTTGTTTTTCATTGCTGTTATTACTTCATTGTACCATGTGTCCAGTGTTTTGTCAATCTCTGTTGTGTCTTTGTTGTGTAGGAGTGTTGGTTCGTTGTTGCTAAGATCCGATTTAAATTTTTTCCAATTTGCTCTATTGATTGAAAATCTTGGGCTTGATGGAATCTGTATCGGGGATGTGGATAGAGTTGCTATTATGGGTAGATGATCACTGGTTGTTGTGGGTCCAGCCTTTAGATGTACGTTTAGATGGTGATGCCGATTGGTTAAAACAATGTCTGGTTTCCCAGAGTTACCGGCTGATACGTAAGTTGCGAAGTCGGGCCCGAGGCGTGTTATTGTCCCGTGTTCGATGAGAGCATGGAGGATTTTTCCTCCTGGGTTTCTAATATTGTTTCCTAAGGTTGTGTGTTTAGCATTGAGGTCTCCTATGAAGTATGCTGGATTGTTTTGCCTCATTAGTTTTAAGATGTCCCCTGTAGGGAATATTGGCCTTCTGAATGTTAAATTTGAGGTTCCGATAGTTATTGGGCCTCCTCTTGTTGTATTTACTTCGGCTGCAAGGAAGTTACTTTGAAAGTTGTCAATGATTTTGTATTGTATGTTACGTTTTATAGCTATTGCTATGCCGTCGTGTGGTTCGTCGTGTATGTTCATTTGATGTACATGGTAGTTAAAGATCTTGATTTTGTCACTTTTTTTCCGACCATATGCGTTGATAAGGATGATGTCTGGGTCTATTGTGCTGTATATGTTGTTGAGTTCTGATTTGCTCGTCAGATTCCAGGCAAGGACGTTGTGCTGAATTATCTTTAATAATCTATTTTGAATAGTCGTGGACCCCGAGAACTAGGTGTAAGGTGTTTCTGGCTCGTGTATCTCCTGTCGAGTGTCTACTCCTTTCCTCCTTCAATCCCGTTCTGATTTTCTAAAATTTAGTTATATCTACTCTTTCAATTCTATTGTATTTGGTGTTTATAAGTCCTGCATTTATCAATTGGTCTATATAGGATTCTTCTACCCTATCATCTTCGTAGGTGAATTTTACTGTGCCTTCCTTGATTTTCTGCAGAAGTCTGTCATTTGTTATTGTAGGTGGTGTGTTGACTGAGTAGAAGCAGATGCCGATCTCATTGCCTAGGTCTGCTGGCTGCACATCGCTTGGTGAAGATGGGGGGGCACGATGGCCAGAGTGGGATTCTTTTCTCGATTTCGCTTTGGTTGGGTCAGCTTTTGCAGGTTGTGGTTTCTCTGTTTGCTGAGTTGTGGAATCTGATGATTTGCAGTGTGGTGTGACTGCTTGGGTGATAGGGTCTATTTCCATGACGTTTTCTTCTGTGCCTAGTTTGGTTATGTGCTCCTGTGGTTTGGTTACTCCCAGGCTACTCTCGGTGACAATTTTAAATATTTCTGTTGAGGGGGCGTCGTCTGGAAATTTCACCTCTGGCAGATTGTTTGCAGCAAACATTTCCCTGATCGTTTTTCCGAAGGTTCCTGGTTTTGCAATGTTGTTGATGTGTGCATGTATAATACTGGTTAGAATTGTGAAAGGTAATCCTTCACTCAGATTGAGGTATGTCGGTTGCATGAGGGGATTTTCTTTGGCTTTCTTCAGGACTTTAGAGGTGGTATCTTGCAGCTTTGCAATTGCTGCATATGTCTTGTTAGGGTCTGTTTCAATCTTCTTATTTGTCTTTTCTTTTTCTCTCAGATTTCTAATTATTTCTTTCCTTATGGGACAGCACGCTGCTAGTGTTCGGTGGTCCCCATTGCAGTTCAGGCATTTGGGGTTATCTTTGTTGCTGCATTCTCTGAATGTATGGCCCTCTGCAGAACTTCTTATCTTTTAGTGGACAATTTAAGGCTAGATGATTGTATTTATAACAGTTCCAACACGGTGTTATTGCATAAAATTCCTCCTGCTCAATTTGTTGCTTTGTCAGATGGTAGTGGAAGATACAGAGGCCACTCTCTAGGCAGGGCCGATGCAAGATGATTTGGCGCCCAAGGCAAGCCTTTAGATGTGCGCCCCCTTGAAAGTTTTGATAAGCTAATGTAGGTACAGTAACCCATTACTACATTGTTTCTGACTCTCGAAACACCACTGATAACATAATTTTCATCTTGTGGCTTTATTACTTCATCCATGCAAATAACCAATTATTGTTATTACATTAAGTCAATAAATCCTTGACGTAAATTCCAATGAAACAATTTTTAGCACTATTATAACTGTAATAAAATTAAAAGTATCGCTGTGGACGTAATCGAGAAACATGAGAATAGCTTTTACTGTAATATACGTCGTGTACAATAAGCGTTCACCCATTATTTTATATTTAATGATGTAAACGAATTTTTAATACATTTGGTTTGTTTTTTGGTATTTGGTTTTGAGCTCCTATTGTACGCCATTACTACCTATATAAAACATATTAATTTGTTAGGTGAATTTATTTAGTGTATGTGTTGAAATACATTATATGGGAGCTTATTGTACACGATATTATATGACAAGCAAATAAGTATATAAATAAATAAGTCTTTTATTGTAAGAAAAATTTAGTGGACAATTATTTGTAATGTTGACAATCGTGAAACTGGAGATTAGCTTTTACTGTAATGGATACATAACCAAATATATTCTACAAAACATATATCAAATTATTGTTGAAAAAATACAATCACTAGTACACACTCACGCAGTATATACGTCCACTAGTACACACTCGTGCAGTACATAAGTCCACTAGTACACACTCACGCAGTGCATACTTCCACTAGTACACATCGTAACACAGGTATGATAAAACTTGACGAAATGACGAGAAGCACTAAAATTGAAACAAAGACTGCTGTGTACAGCATTATAGACAGAGTACAAGAGAAATCAAATAACTACATACATTATAAAAATAATAAGACAGTTTCAACTTACTGTTTAGCACGATAGCCAGCTGTTGAAGTTGTTGCCACTGCACCACACTTTTGGAGATGACTGACTCGGACTGAAGTGGCCTGGTCACTGGTGTCTGTGAGTAGTCTGGACAGCTTGAATCTTGATCTCCAACTAATCAAGTTGTTCCAGGTTACTATTTGCCTGGCGGCTGGCGGCTATGGCCGCTGGCCAGTCTCAGTGGGAATATGTTATGCGAGGTCAAACTTCAGAGGTCAGGTAACCTTGCCTCATCCCGACAAAGGCAGGGAAGGGGCGCCTCAGCCGCCCTGGCAGTAAGGAAGGGGAGGGGATGGTGGGGTTGGGAGAAGGGTTCCTCAGATGTCAGCCTTCAGGTCACTGCTCGACAGTTCTCCAGGCCGCCAAAGATAAGGACCCGGGTTAGTCCCTCCGGGGGGTTAACGAATAATATTAAAAAAGAAAACACAGTCGGCTACCGTCTACCTACCCTCGCCTCCCTCAGACCCCCCCCCCCCCCTTCTAACATCCTGCTCCGACCCTCCACGGCTCCACCACAGTGTCCACCACAGTTTTCCTTTCATTTTTAATTTTATCCAAGTTTGCCCTGAATTTGTGGCGCCCCCAGATGTTGGCGCCCTAGGCGATCGCCTAGTTCGCCTAGTGGGTAGCGCCGGCCCTGTCTCTAGGGCTTTTTGTGCCATGGAGATCTCTCCAAACCTGACCTTCATCATGGTGGGAGCACCAGGCATTAGCACCACCTCCTCGACTCTGGCCCATGGGTTCTTCTCTTCTATATTGTTAGCAATATAGCTTGGTGTTTGTTTCAGTATATTTTTATCTGCCCTTTTAATTACTACGGATTTTTTGCACGTAGTTGTGGTGGTATTACTATTTCAAATCCTCGTTCTTTTAATTTCTTTGTTGAGTCGGCAGAGAGCATATTGTCTACATAATTTTCTTCCAGGCACAGGACTATGTAGGAGTCCTTTGTTTCTATCAATGCGGCGAATTTGATGTTTAGCTGGGCACACAGTAGTATGCCCAGTTCCTCCTTGCGTTTTTCGGATACGCCCCCCCAAGAGGGAGCGTACCCGTATCCTGTTTCCAGTTGTCCTAGTCATTTGGTTTGGTCGTTCTCTGTGGCATCAGTCTTGTTGTGGTTTTTACAGGCACCCTACCTATTCCGGGCGAGCAACCTAAACACAGGAATTACAGCACTCCCCACCGCCACTTGCTGGTGGAGTGGTCGTAGAGTGGTTCCTGTGTCACTCACCCAGGAGCCCCGTTATGGGAACCTATATCCCTATTGTTGGTAATTGCTCACTTATAGGCGTGAGCTTAAAGTGTACCTTTTCAGGGGAGGGGTGGAGGAGTAAGGATTGCGACCCCCTTCCTAGGTGGACCCGCACGATCACGGTTTCCCAGGAAGGCTCGGCGGAGGGGTGGGTTCTGCTCCTACCCCCTTTCGTGTTCACAATCTCCTACAGTGGAGGTGAACAGATACAGGGGGGACCCAAGGACGAATACACCTCTAGGGTGCAGGTCCCCAGGCCAGAGCGAAAAAGAAGGAAGATCAAGGTAAAACAGCCAATGGTGCAAGTGACACCAGTGGGATCGCGGCCCAAGTCCGCTGCAGAAAGCCGTTACAGATCTCCCAATCAGGGCCGCCTCTGATCAGGAGTCACCCCTGATCAGTAGGGAGGCACAGAAAGGGCGTTGTCTGGAACGAGCTTCCCGGTTGTGTGAGTAATGGTGGTGAGGTGGTCGTTTTCGTTCGGGTCGTCAACGGTTAGAGACAGGCTGGCAGGCTTTAGCAGTGAAGGGTCAGAAGAGAGGTCCGTTCACGACGAAGGCTGGCTGGCGAAATGAAGAGAGAGGTCACCACGAGGTGAGGTCTTATATAGCGGAGGTAGGCCTGGCTTAATAGTTGACCTCCGTCATGTAGAGCGGCGCTGGTTGCTGACCTAGACCACGAGGCATACACAGTGGCGTTTCTAGCCTTCGGAAAGTGGGGGGGGGGGGGGCCACTTTGGGGCCAAGGTAAATGTTGGGGGGCAAAACCAAACCTGTGTATAACTTGCAAGATGCAGTTTTTGGCATTATTACACCAATTTGATTGACAAATGTGAAGTGACGTCTCTCATGACGCCAGCCTAAAATAATCAGCATATGGAGGTATAATGGCAACGCTCTTATTCCACTAATCATGATTCATTGGAGTATTGACACACTTGAACATATCTCTCAAACTGTATTATTGCTCACATAGTCACATAAAGGGCGGGTGTACCACATAACAAACATTGAAAAATATAGCAGTGTCTTTATAATGTATGTACAAACATGAGCGAAAAAAAGATGATCTCACGCTTCACACATATTTTTTTATTTTTTTTTTTTTTATGGTCATTAACCCACTCAGGCACAGGTCAGTTTTAATGACCCACATCAAGGCCTTGGGGGCGAAAGTATAATAAAACAACAATAATAATAATAATAATAATGGTGATAATAATAATAATAATAATAAAATTAATAAAAATAAATACCGTAAGAATTATTACAATTAATAAAAATTATAAATAATATTAATAATGAGCCATAAATAAATTTAGAAAAAATGAAAAAATATCAAGAGTGAGAAATACTGTATTATGTTGTGTTGTCAAAGGAAGAGAAACAACTGAGACCCTGCAATTAAGTGTAAATGAGGCAGAAAGTCAGATCAGCAACCTGGAACTTGGTCACATATGGCTGCAGGGTCAACACACATTATGCTGCCAATATCTTCCCGTGACGTACTCCACACCTCTAATGGAGATTATGGACACAACGTTTACGTTTTCAGGCATGGGCGCCGCATGCAACTGTTACATTATACCCAATGGCATATGGCAATGGTGCGGTTTCAGTTGACACGGTACTGTGACGGTAGCGGTATATTAGGTGCAGCTTAATCCTACGATTATTAAGTCGGCTGCCAAACTCGTCAACAAAACAATATGGCTCGCCTGCATCTGGCATGTGGCGCGCCCATTGCCTGAGTCACTTGACTCACTTCCTGGTTTTGGGAATGTTTTTGGAATTACAATTTTGAGAATAAAAAGTGGGGGGGCCAACCCATGTGCCAGCCCAAAATCTGGGGGGGGCCATGACCCCCCGTGGGCCCCCTGTAGAATCGCACACACTGAGGAATTCGAGGGTCGGCTAGTCAGCGACAAACAGCGTTTGTAGGGGAGGAATCCACTACAGTCTCCTTCAACTGTAGTACAAGTCCTCAATAACTATATCTTTATATATGTCTTTGGTGTGTTGACCATCACTTCCTGAACGCTGGCCGTACTGGTCGGACGTGCAGGTCGCTCTCCTACACCTCCCTGGCTGGACACAGTCTTCACAATAGGTTAAGACAGGTTTGGTTGGTTTACTAGATTGTAACAGCACCTTTGCTGTATATAAATATACCCCTAACTCCAAGTTATTCATGAAATTATTCAAGAAGTGATTCACCATATTGTTTATGACTAGATCACTGAGGCTGTATCTGTCGTAGGGCTCAAGCCAGGGTCAGCCGATTCAGTAAACACTGCTCGCTCGCTACCACTCTCTCACACCCCAGAGAGGGGCAGTTCTCTCCATACCACAGGGAAGTTCACACTTAACAGAAGTGATATTCACAACACTTCCCTGGAGATAATTCACAATATATTCTCTCAGATTATATCTGTGTATACACCTGCTCTCAGCAATAAAACAGATAATGCCAAGAAGTGTTTACATCAAGACCTGCCACTTAAAAGTTCAGAACTTAATTAAAACAATTAGTGTCACACCAAAAGAGCTGTCCATTGGTCCATGTATATATTGAAGTGTACTTCCTCAACAGATTTGTATTAAAACAAACATACCAGTTAAAATACCATTACACATCACCCACATAGTTCAAAGTGCTGTTTTCACCTTGTAAATGTTCATAATTAGATGGAGGCTAGGCCAGGGAAGTGTCAGTGTGGACCTGGGTACAGCACTTGGAGGAACCAATAAACCTTTACTGGTTCTCCATGATGTGTCATCATCCCAGAATGTAGGAAAAAAGTCACAAACCTTAACCTAACTTAACGTTATTTAGGCTGTTTAGAAGATGTGTTTATATCCCTGACTTTTTCTAACCCCAATTGTGACTTTCTTTCCGGACACCTGAGCTCATCCCTCCCCATAAACAGAAGACGTTGTGGGGTTCAGAATGTTTGGTTCACACTCAGGATGGAATGGAGAAAGGAAACTCACGATGTGCTCTCTATATACATGTTGTATTGGATGTACAATGCAGCTTGGTGCTGGGAAGGCAGCATGGTTACAAGCGTGATGTAGAGAGAGCTGGTTGGTGAGGACGCTCAGAGAAGGACAGCTTGTGGGTCGCCATGCTCGCCAGCGGGAGAGAGGACCGCCAGGCAGGCGGAGGAGCAAGGCCCGCCGGGCAGCGGCGGAGGAGGAGGAGGTGTTGCTGGCTGTGGCTGTAGGTAGAGAGAGAGATCACCACGAGGTCAGGTCTTAAATTGCGGGGGTAGGCGTGGCTTAGCAGTTGACCCCCGCTCCGTGGTGTATGGCGGCGCTGGTTAACCTAGATCACGAGGCATACACTGGGGTCGGCTAGGCAGCGACAAACAGCGTTTGTAGGGGAGAATTCCACTACAATACTCCCCCTTCCCTCCAGGCTGTGTAGGAGACTTGTTGCATAGCACATGTGAGGCAGAACGGGCGGTGCGTGCCTCATGTGAGACAACGGCGATGGCGTGGATGAGCCGGTCGCTGGGGACAACTGTCTAGATACACAATATCTGTGGGAGTAGAGAGGGAGAATAAGTGTGTGTGGAGGCGATAAATGTTGTGTGCTTCCCTCACGGCAGGTACAGAGTCGCCAGATGCGCCTGCTGGGGTGTGTGGGCCTGGGTCAGAAGCAGGGGCTGTGTCAGCAGCAGCGGATGAGGGCTCGTGACAGCAGCTGGGTCCACGACAGCAGCAGGGTGCAGGACATTGGCAGGGAGTACCTGAGGGAGAAAAGAGGGGGTGTGTGGGTCCGCACTCAGGAACAGAGGCCGCATCAAGGGCGGCAGGGGTTACTGCTGGGCCGGGGTCGGCGTCTGAGGCAGGACGGGTGTGCTGGGGTCGGAAGAGGAGCGACTGTCTGCTTAGAGTAGCAGAGCTGTTCCAGGGTGTCTGACCTGCGGTGTAGAAACAGAAGTTGTAGAGCCGATGAGAGCTGCTTCTGGGTGGATAAGCCAGTCTTCCATATTGCTTGAAGACTGGGAGCGTGATCAGTTTCTCCTCCATCCTGTGTGAGTGCGAATCTCCGGGAGTCACCATTTGTGGGGTTCAGAATGTTTGGTTCACACTCAGGATGGAATGGAGAAAGGAAACTCACGATGTGCTCTCTATATACATGTTGTATTGGATGTACAATGCAGCTTGGTGCTGGGAAGGCAGCATGGTTACAAGCGTGATGTAGAGAGAGCTGGTTGGTGAGGACGATCAGAGAAGGACAGCTTGTGGGTCGCCATGCTCGCCAGCGGGAGAGAGGACCGCCAGGCAGGCGGAGGAGCGAGGCCCGCCGGGCAGCGGCGGAGGAGGAGGAGGTGTTGCTGGCTGTGGCTGTAGGTAGAGAGAGAGATCACCACGAGGTCAGGTCTTAAATCGCGGGGGTAGGCGTGGCTTAGCAGTTGACCCCCGCTCCGTGGTGTATGGCGGCGCTGGTTAACCTAGATCACGAGGCATACACTGGGGTCGGCTAGGCAGCGACAAACAGCGTTTGTAGGGGAGAATTCCACTACAACGTCATCATAAGTGAGGAACAACTCTCCTGGCACTGAAACTTTGGATGATAAAGGACATCCTCTCTAGAGGAAGTTAGTTGACTCAATATGACACATGTATACAGACGACTCAAGAAGTATTGTGTTATTATACATGAACATTAATTATTTAATAAAGAAAACGATTAAAACATTTGGTAAATAAACAAAATACAGAAAAAAGTAAAGGTGATTTAGCACCAGCACATAAACCATCCAGCAGTGAGATGATTGTAGGCGTATTAACAATGTCTTAGGTTTTATTTTAGTCTTTAGTAAATTATCTTTGTGTTATTATTATTTTCTATCCCAGCAACAGTTACTTTCATGTATATAATGATGGGAATGAACGCGGTGACGAAACGGGTAGAGCAGTGGTGACGAAACGGGCAGACCCCATTTATATTTTATGTAGAAGAAAGTAAAAAAATAAATAACTGTGTAATACAAACACTTTTCTCACCCAATATAAGAGCATAAAACAATAATATAATACACAGATCAAGTTATGAAATAATAAAAGAATATTTACTTTTATCCTCTTGGCAGTACAGCTCAAACACTGATTCATTTATAAAAGTTAACCATTGAAAATTAATGTAAACTCACACCACTAATTCTCATAGCCGAGGTGTACCGTGGTACTTTAGTAAGACCTGTCTAGTACAGTAATGAGTGTCACTACTGTTGTTGTTAAAACAGACTCAGTCAGCCAGCGGCCTTACTTGATGGAGAGTCACCACCAACACATGTTACCAGAAGCAACACCACCAACACATGTTACCAGAAGCAACACCACCAACACATGTTACCAGAAGCAACACCACCAACACATGTTACCAGAAGCAACACTACCAACACATGTTACCAGAAGCAACACCACCAACACATGTTACCAGAAGCAACACCACCAACACATGTTACCAGAAGCAACACCCACTACTGCAACACTTAACACCAGCTGAGTGTCACTGAGTCACCACCAACACATGTTACCAGAAGCAACACCCACTACTGCAACACTTAACACCAGCTGAGAGTCACTGAGTCACCACCAACACATGTTACCAGAAGCAACACCCACTACTGCAACACTTAACACCAGCTGAGTGTCACTGAGTCACCACCAACACATGTTACCAGAAGCAACACCCACTACTGCAACACTTAACACCAGCTGAGAGTCACTGAGTCACCACCAACACATGTTACCAGAAGCAACACCCACTACTGCAACACTTAACACCAGCTGAGAGTCACTGAGTCACCACCAACACATGTTACCAGAAGCAACACCCACTACTGCAACACTTAACACCAGCTGAGAGTCACTGAGTCACCACCAACACATGTTACCAGAAGCAACACCCACTACTGCAACACTTAACACCCGCTCAATATTAAACAAATTTAAAAACGTTTTAATTTCACTGTTTTGTAGTGAACACTGTCCCAGTTATGTAAAATGTGTTAAAACTTGGTTATTTCTAAATTAAATGTGACGTAACCTAACCTAACCATATTTGATAAGTAATGCAAGTGGCAGAAGCATTGTTAGAAAACCTTGCCATCCTAACCAAACAAACTTGACCTAACCTAACCTAACCTTCCAGAACCCCCGGCATATTAAACAGAAAGAACTTCCTATTATATGGTGTAATTTGACGTTTTTTGTGGACCTGAGAGCAGCCGCCTGATCTGTGTGGCTCATAAACCTACACTGGTGACTGGCGTTGAGTGGAGATGATTGGCTGTGTACCGCCGCATCATCACCGAGAAAGACAAGTGATGTGCGCCAGACAAAGTAGTTCTTGCCTAGTCACCTAATTATCTACCAAACGATGCAATTACCCCAAAAATTATTATTATATCAGAACTCATTGATGAAAATATCATATTGTACAGTCTAGTTAATATGACTTACAAACTTGAGACAGCAATAGTTGGAGGTAGTGAACGGCTGCCTCTCACCCCTCCACCTGGTGTAACACAACACACTATGTGAAATATTTCTTATAGTACATTTTGTTTCTCCATCTAGTTGTCTCTCTGTCTGTACGTAATTATGGTCAAATTATAATGATTTATGATACTGTGTTACAACCTGGCTGTGTTGTTAGATGATAACAAAGAAATTCATAGAGGAAGAACAATTATATACAATTGTTGACATAATCCAGGACTGGCATCAATATTCATTACCAAAACAAGATGAATCAATACTGGGCGTAGTAACCCGGCTAGGTTTGGTTAGGTTAGGTTTCTTTCTCTCGGCATTGATTCAATTATACAGTAAAGCCTCTGTTAACAAGTAGCATCCTGTGTACCGTGGGCTGGTGTCTTGCCCACAGTGTGGATGTGGGTCACACTATAATAACCCATTATAGTACACCCTTCTTTCCTCACACTGTTGAATGCTCTGCCTTCTTCTGTGTTTCCATACAATCTGTCTCACTTTAAACAAGATGCTTCTCTGGCGGTGTACATTAATATAACCTTTGGCCGGGTGGGTTGGTGACCTGTGGCCGGGTGGGCTGGTGACCTGTGGTTGGGTAGGTTGGTGACCTGTGGCCGGGTGGGTTGGTGACCTGATGCCGGGTGGGCTGGTGACCTGTGGCCGGGTGGGTTGGTGACCTGTGGCCGGGTGAGTTGGTGACCTGTGGCCGGGTCAGTTGGTGACCTGTGGCTGGGTTGGTTGGTGACCTGTGGCTGGGTCGGTTGGTGACCTGTGGCCGGGTAGGCTGGTGACCTGTGGCCGGGTCGGTTTGTGACCTGTGGCTGGGTGGGTTGGTGACCTGTGGCTTGTTGGACAATTACCCATAAAAAAAAAATATATATATATATATATACAGTGGGGTATGCTATAACGAATCTAATTGGTTCTAGAACCTTGTTCGTTATAGCATTCGTTCGTTATAGGATTCGTTCGTTCCAGGCCCCCAAATACAACCACTTAACACTGAAAAATATAATATAAAATTGTAAAAATTGTAAAAAAAGTGCATACATATGCATCTAAACCCCTGAAATAAAGAATATCATTAATACTTGTAATAAAAATCAATAAATTAGGGAAAAAAATTTAAATAATGTTCGTTGTAGGAGTTTTGTTCGTTATAGCATTCTCAATTTCATAGGTAAAACCATTTGTTATAGGAATATTCGTAGTAGGATCCGTTCGTTATAGCATACCCCACTGTATATATAGCCTGTGTTCCGGCTTATGAATGTCTTCACATAACCTAACCTAACCTAACTTAACTTAACCTAACCATTCTTCATTAAAACTTAAATATTCACAATTTCCTTCAATCAACAACTCTTCACTGACTTACTGTGCAGTGAGAGTAGATTGGGTGAAGCTTTTATCCCTCACAACTCTTAAAAGATATTCAGAAATATATTCATTATGCACAATACACTATTTGATATGTGTATATTACATAACTGTAAACGCCTTGGTTAAGGTCGTTCAGGTGACGGGCAAGTCAAAGGGAATGATTGAAACTCGCATTTTGACTCATTCAATATTTATTGATGTGGTCAAAACCTACAGAGGAGATGTTCATAATATTACATGGTGATCTATCTGATACATAATGAGTTAGTCTCTCACAATTTTTTCTTAATTACTATTTATTAAACATAGTGACATAACACAAAGTTCATAACTCTAGTAATCTTAGTTATGCTTCATTCTCCATTGTCTTATTACTCCAGATAAGGCAGAAACGAGTAGGTGTAATTAGTCAACAATATTTCAGTACCGAGGGGTATGTCATCACTTGGCTGTACTTACAAGTGCAGGTCAATGCAGATCAGTGTGGTGTTCCAAGAGACAACAGTACTGAGTAAATTGTCCCAGCACAAATTCTCGGACAGGATTATGAGTCTATGTTCATCAGTGCCAGCAGAAGGCTGGTCTTCACAGCCTCACGAGAGAGGGCCATCTGTCTCATGGCGGGGCGGGCACCACCACCACCCGCCAAAGACAGTCCACTCAGCAGAGCCGGACTTGTCTGTAAACACTTCTACATCTGGCGAGGTCACGGGTCGAAAGATTTAATGGCATCACACGCCAGCACTGTAGCTGAAGCCATCGGCAATAACAGTCATTATTCTAATTTTTATACAATTTATTGCTTGTCACTGTTTAAGATGGAGGAGACAACCACCTCGTTACAGCCTCATGGATCGTTAAAGTTGATGGTAGTTGAGATCTTTGTGTCGTCCAATTGAGGTGGAGGTAATTATATAGGACTAACCCAAGAGCAAAATGGATTGAGAACTATTATAAAAACGTCAGATTTTCATTGTCATATTATAGTGGCCACTGTTTGTGGTAATGTTAGTAAATGGATGTTTTTTAAATAAACGCTACTTAACACTTGTGTTTATGAAGGACAGACCTAACCAAACAAACCTACCTAACCTAGCTTCCCCGGTATATTAAACAGATAAAACTTACTATACGGTGATATTTGACACATTTTCTGGATGTGAGATGATACAGCAGCATCAGCACTATGGCGGGTTAGTCCTATAGATTAACCAAGGTGGGATTTTGGGTCATTTTTATTTTGGGAAAGATTCTTTTATTTAATTGAAGTAAAAATTTGTTTGAGGAAGTATTTGGTTCATTTTTTATTTAATTGAAGTAAAAGTAATTGGTTATAAGAATGTGGTACTTTTTATTTATGGTTAAATTACAGTTTGTAGTAAAAAATTAGCTTTTGAGACATTTTGGGAACTTTACTGTAAAATTTCAGGTTATTATTTTTGTCACTATTTGGTGGGATCCTAACCTAACCAAATCATGTCTTCGATGGCATTTTAATTCTCTGGGAAAGGAAAAATCACAAGACGCTTCACAATATCGACGTTTATAGATAATTAAACCCTTATGGCAGGGGGATTATACCTTGTGAATTTACCAGGTGTTATCCATTAGTGACTAGTAAGTGGTATTAAGAAAGTTGTTGACCAGAGTTAACTTGTGGTCCTTCTGCAGCTCTTCACAGTCTGCTTGGTTCTTGGTTTCCCGAAATAACTTGGCGTCATCAGCAAACATTTGTATGGAGGAGTGTACAACGTCAGGCATGTCATTATGAAACAAACAAACAACAGCGGGCCCCAATACACTGCCCTGTGGTACCCCGCTTGTGACAGGTACGGATGACGATTTCGTGCCATTAATCGCCACACACTGCTTGCGGTCATGGAGAAAGTCTTCTATCCACGCTAGGACATTTCCCCAAATTCCGTACCCTTCCAGTTTGATTTTCAGCCTTTCTTGGGGTACACTGTCGAAAGCCTTGGCAAAATCTAGGTAAATATTGTTTATATTACTACCCCATCCAGAATATGGCTCCAAATATCCAATACCTTGAGCAATTGTGTTAAGCAGTAGCGCCCCCGCATAAGACCGTGTTGGCAATCCTTTACAAGGTTGTTTCGTCTCCAACATGTTGGAACAAAAAATTATCTGAGTTTCCACAAAAAGAGTAACAGGGTTATTTTGTTTACAGTTTACAGCTCCAATTGGTTGTTCCTGTAGTTTTAAGACAACTACCATATTGCTGCCTCGCTGATCATGGTTAATGAAGTTCCTCGTGTCATTCGTCGAGGTAAGATTTTCTAAAGTGTTTCTTTATTTTCATTAATAAGTGTTATGGAAATTTCTTAATTTAACCATAATATTGTATTTAAATGTTTGAAGATTTTATGAGTTCCTGTATAATATAATGCTATACAGTACTGTATACATATTATATAATATTACTGCCCAGAGTATTTAATTTATTAATTGTTAAAATGTTATTCATTCCAGGACGGTGACGTGAAGATGTAAGATATGGGCCACAAGACGAAGGTTTGTTTTGGTTAACGGGTCTCCTGCTCCACCACATTGGAAACTTTCTGGTGTAACATAAGGTACAGTACAGTGTATATCTTTGTGGTTTTAGTTTTTATTAAGGATCTGGGATCACCGTTTAAAAATTCAACTAATTGTGTTAATGACCTTTGAAATAATTAGATAATTTAAGTAGATTACACTGTGCCTGTAAGTTTTAAAAGGCCTTTATGGATGGTCTTAAATATGTTGACCATCTTTACTGTATAAAGTCAGTTTCACGTTGTCAAAATATTTGTCACATATGCCTGATGTAATACCTTTGTCTTCAGCACTTTGGGTAAAAAGAAATAGTTTAAATATCCTACAAAGGTACAGGGTACTACTTTACCTGATTTTAAATCTGGGTTCACAAATTAGTTATTGTGTTAATGTCTTTTTGAAACAATTAGATATTTAAAGTAGATTACTTAGGCTTTGCCCGTATTTTTTAAAAGGCCTTCATATATGTTTTAAAAATATAGAGTATTGGGGTGTCGACTGCATGGAAAAGCCAAGAAACTTTACAAACAAATAGGGTATTTTATTTGGGTTAAGTTATATTAATATATATTTTTTTGGCATCAATCTTGCCATAGATTAATGCTGTACTGTATAAAAGGTAAATAATTATTGTACTTTTAGGAACATTCCAAAACAATAATGATGATAGTTCAAGTTAGTGATCAAATATTACAAGTTATACTTACTGCTGTGAGTATTGTCCAGTGAATTGCTCTTATAATGGACTTGTTCCACATTAATAAAGGTTCATATAGGTGGATAGTGGAGTGTTGACCCACGTTCGGTTAAGGTTGTCACCAGGGAGGGTCACTAAAATATCTTCAGTGGTCCCTCCATTAACCAACACTATTGGTTCCACGGAGTCGTTCATTAACTGAATCTATATACTGTAGTGTTATATATTAATAAAATATTAATAAATAAACTTAAAATGGTTAAACACCAAATGTTATTGTTTAAATTTATTTTTTTGAAATTGTAAATGCTGTCAAGCTATTCGGTTCTCCAGCAACTGACTTAAGTTTAGCTTAATATTAATATATATCTATTAGCGGGAATTTAATCAATAGTAAAACATTATAATTAAAGTATAATTTATTTATATTATGTAATATTTATTAATAAAATACTTTTATTATAGTTTAATAATGAAAACTTGTAGTTATTGAAAGATAAGAGAGAGAATCGGACAAGATGTAGCAGGTCAACATCAACCAACGTGGCCGTCTTGTTTATTGTTGTTGATTTTGTGAGTACCGTCAACCCTCACTTTACGCGGTCCCACATTCCGCGTTTCCACGTTTACACAGTGCCCTGCCAGAACCGAGGATGCTCACATTCCGCGGTGGGTGTACCCCTTTACACGGGTGAAGTATAATTTTTTTATTTAGCTCATAAAGTTCATACAATTTATCCGGCCAGAATATAATTTACATTGCTGGAATTCTTACAATTTGATGATCATTTTGAATATAAACATCATAGATTTTGCATTAGACATACAAATTTTAGATATAATGTTTACTCTGAGTAAATATGTTATCTTGTGTGCAAAATATATGACATTTGTATTCAAAATATTCCTGGTCTTTCAAGGAATCCAGCAATGTCAATTATATTATCCTTACTTTAATCTGAGGTATTATTTAATACTAAATGTTAAAATCTAGTTTTTTCACCCAACTTTTCTCTTGAAGGGAGGATTGGTGGGGGGTGGGGGGAGGGTTGGGACGGACCGACCATCTGGCCCGGTTGGAAGAGGGGGGGAGGCAAGGTGGGGTACTTTGATTGACAGATAGTGTCGTGAAGAATATTTATTTTTTTTTTATTAACTGAAGATATTTGTTTTAGCTCATAAAATTCATGCAAATTACCCAGCCAGAATATAATTTACATTGCTGGAATTCTTACAATTTGATGATCATTTTGAATATAAACATCATAGATTTTGCATTAGACATACAAATTTTAGATATAATGTTTACTCTGAGTAAATATGTTATATTTTGTGCAAAATATATGACATTTGTATTCAAAATATTCCTGGTCTTTCAAGGAATCCAGCAATGTCAATTATATTATCCTAACTTTAGTTTGAGATATTATTTATTACTATACCTGGTTTTCCCCCAAAAATTTCTCAGAGAGGGAAGAGCCAGCGAGTGTAGTGTGAGAAGAGGGGGAGGGAGTTGAGTCCATTATTTCAATGGACATTAACTTGGCGACTGCATTTCTCTAGTTCTCTTAAGTATTAATTGTGTGCATGTACCATCATAAAATTAAGATGTTATTTTTACTAGAACATAGGTATATTGTGTAGGAAAAATTGGAGTTTGGGGGTCAGCTGGTCTCTATTTCATTTAATCCCATATGTTATGTTATTCACTTTACGCGTTTCTCACTTTCCGCGGTACCCTGTGGGTTACATTAACCGCGTAAAGTGAGGGTTGACTGTAAATGTTAATTTGTGGGCCTTCCTCCCTCCCTCGTGGTAAGTTAACATTATGTACAGTGGTCCCTCGGTTATCGAGCGCCTCGGTTAACGAGTTACCTTCCATAAGATTCTTAACTTTGGTTAACGAGCAATCCCTCGATTAACGAGTTTCTTACGAACCGACCTCCACATGTTTTAGCTTGCATTTTGCCGTCCACCAGCTATTAGTCCGCCAATACAGTAATCGGTTCTAGGGCTTAAATTCCTTACCCTTTTAGTAAATATCAAGAAGTTTATACTATTCAATAATTTTAAAAGTTTATATTAAATTTTTTAGTCATTTTAACAGTTATTGAATATAGTTGAAGGTAATGAAACTAGTTTGTGGCACGCCATCCAGCCTCTCAACACACCATACAGGCGTCAGTCTTTGTGTCTTTTCAGTGGAGGTAACATCTTGCGTGAGACTCTCTCCAACTAAATGCTTTTTTCTGTGTTTACAAGCAAATTATTGGTCATTTTGAAATTTATTTTACATATTGACAATATATAATGCAGTGCAGTGTTGATTTAAAGAAAATAATCTTGAATCACACCAAGAGAACTAAAATTTTATGGGTGAAATGGCACCATGGGGTGACTTCTCTTCCACCCCAATGCCTTCTCTTCTCCCTTCTCCTCCACCCCCATTCTAATTCCCATCATCATCATCATCATCATCATCATCATCATCATCATCCAGGAGCCTTCTACATACACACCTCAAAGTAAGTGTACTTTACTACCTTTTTTGTTGACTTTAGGCTATATTCGGTGAGCTGGAACCAATTACCCAAAAACCCATTGAAACAATGGTTTCGGTTAACGAGTTTTTTGGTTAACGAGCAACCTTGTAGAACGGATTGAGCTCGTTAACCGAGGGACCACTGTATGTATGTATGGCCGTGTTAAGGTAATAACTAAGATACAGTACAACTAACGTGGTCGTCTTGTTTATTTTTTGTTAATTTTGTTAGTCAACATACGGTAGAATGTTTTAGTTAAAGGTTGGTTATCCGAGATGGGCCGAGTTAGAGGCACAGCGGTCATACTATAATAACCAGTCATAGTACATCCTTCTTTACTCACACAGCCAAACTGTGTCTGTATGGATGTGGGTCACACTATAATAACCCGTTATAGTACATCCTTCTTTACTCACACAGCCAAACTGTGTCTGTATGGATGTGGGTCACACTATAATAACCCGTTATAGTACATCCTTCTTTACTCACACAGCCAAACTGTGTCTGTATGGATGTGGGTCACACTATAATAACCCGTTATAGTACAACCTTCTTTACCCACACAGCCAAACTGTGTCTGTATGGATGTGGGTCACACTATAATAACCAGTCATAGTACATCCTTCTTTACTCACACAGCCAAACTGTGTCTGTATGGATGTGGGTCACACTATAATAACCAGTCATAGTACATCCTTCTTTACTCACACAGCCAAACTGTGTCTGTATGGATGTGGGTCACACTATAATAACCCGTTATAGTACAACCTTCTTTACCCACACAGCCAAACTGTGTCTGTATGGATGTGGGTCACACTATAATAACCAGTCATAGTACATCCTTCTTTACTCACACAGCCAAACTGTGTCTGTATGGATGTGGGTCACACTATAATAACCAGTCATAGTACATCCTTCTTTACTCACACAGCCAAACTGTGTCTGTATGGATGTGGGTCACACTATAATAACCAGTTATAGTACATCCTTCTTTACTCACACAGCCAAACTGTGTCTGTATGGATGTGGGTCACACTATAATAACCCGTTATAGTACATCCTTCTTTACTCACACAGCCAAACTGTGTCTGTATGGATGTGGGTCACACTATAATAACCCGTTATAGTACATCCTTCTTTCCTCACACTGTGGAATGCTCTGCCTTCTTCTGTGTTTCCATACTCACACAATCTGTCTCACTTGAAAAAGCTGGTTTTCAGGCATCTTCGCAGTGTAGATTAATATAACCTTTTTATTTTGTATTTTTATTTTATTTTTACTCTTATTTTACACAAATATATTTTGTCACTTGTAGTTTTCATTTATAAATTGTACTTTTATAAGAATATTATTTAAGGCAAAATATTTTCTTTCAGATATTGTGATGTCACATCTCAAGACCAAGTGTAACTAAGTAGAAGTTCACAATGTCAAGCAGAGATAAAAAGTTCTCCTGTGAGGAATGTGGCAAACAGTTTGGCTTCAAGTCTACTCTTCAGAGACATTTACTTGTACACAATGGTGTGAAGGAGTTTGAATGTGAGGAATGTAGGAAATGTTTCTCCCAGAAGAGTGATCTCAAGAGACACATTCATGGACACAATGGTGTGAAGGAGTTTGAATGTGAGGAATGTGGGAAATGTTTCTCCCATAAGGGTCATCTCAAGACACACATTCTTGTACACATTGGTGTGAAGGAGTTTGAATGTGAGGAATGTGGGAAATGTTTCTCCCACAAGAGTACTCTCAAGACACACATTCTTGGACACAGTGGTGTGAAGGAGTTTGAATGTGAGGAATGTGGGAAATGTTTCTCCCGGAAGAGTACTCTCAAGACACACATTCTTGGACACAGTGGTGTGAAGGAGTTTGAATGTGAGGAATGTGGGAAATGTTTCTCCCAGAATAGTAATCTCAAGACACACATTCTTGTACACAATGGTGTGAAGGAGTTTGAATGTGAGGAATGTGGGAAATGTTTCTCCCATAAGGGTCATCTCAAGACACACATTCTTGTACACAATGGTGTGAAGGAGTTTGAATGTGAGGAATGTGGGAAATGTTTCTCCCAGAAGAGTGATCTCAAGAGACACATTCATGGACACAATGGTGTGAAGGAATTTGAATGTGAGGAATGTGGGAAATTTTTCTCCAAGAAGAGTAATCTCAAGACACACATTCTTTTACACAATGGTGTGAAGGAGTTTGAATGTGAGGAATGTGGGAAATGTTTCTCCCGGAAGAGTACTCTCAAGACACACATTCTTGGACACAGTGGTGTGAAGGAGTTTGATTGTGAGGAATGTGGGAAATGTTTCTCCCAGAAGGGTAATCTCAAGACACACATTCTTGTACACAATGGTATAAAGAAGTTTGAATGTGAGGAATGTGGGAAACATTTTGCACTAAAGGGTACTCTCAAGAGACACATTCTTGGACACAGTGGTGTGAAGGAGTTTGAATGTGAGGAATGTGGGATATGTTTCTCCCACAGCGGTCATCTCAAACGCCATAAACTTGTGCATGAAAAAAACAGAATTCAATAAATGTTTGAATGACTTTAACAGAAGGTAAATTACTTATAACATGGCCTTAGTGTAGACATCTGGTGTTGGTTAAATATCACTCATGATAATACTCCATTTTGTTTCATCAGCCTTTTTAACAATGTTATATACAGTTCAGTAGTGAACAAAGGTTGAACTTATCGTCTATGTGCTTAAAATTTCTTCTTTACTGGATAAGTTTTGTTGAACAGAGATGAACTCTCATTTACTATAATTTGTGCATCAATAGTTGTGTCAACTATGTACGTCTGTCTTTATTTACACGTGACGTAAGTTTTATCACAAATACGTACATTAACACAGGTAGTAAATCATCTTGGTAAAGTAGTACAGTGGTGGTAGACCATTTGTTATAGTCAAGCTGTTGTCATTATCTCACGGATCTTTTCAATCTCTGTTGAAATTGTACGTAAATATTTGATAAGTTTTGCTCAACTCTCACGAGATATTTTGATATTTTATCTTGACTAAAATGGTTGGTAGTTTTGATTCATGTTCAGGTTTTAAATATATTCTTTCATCACTTACAGATATATGGTACCATTGTCTGGTAAATAATGGTTAGGGTTCATATATAGTCGCTGGTGTTATGGGGCAGATGAACTTTAACACCTCTTAACTGTATATAATATCATGTTTAATATATTGTTCAGTTAGCATCTTGTACCTTAGTTAGGTAACTCTTCTTGGTTATATATCAATTCATCCTTGGGCAGTCATTTTCTTAAAGAAGCCAATGCTGAATGCCAAACTCTGGGTTAAAATTTGTTTTTTGATCATGTTAAGCAGAAGACTTGGTTAAATTAACATACAGTATTTAGATATTTGCTGTTCTTATATGCAACTTTTCCTAATAGTACTGGCATGTGTTTATCTAACAATGGTATTTAAAAAAATGATTGCTACAAGAATGGCATTAATTTTGTGGACATGAATATAGAGTTTTATGTAAATACTGTGTACTGCATACATTAGTACAGGTCCCTATAATCTCTTGTGACTCTTATTACAGCTGCATAACGTTCACACTCACCGCACTAAGGGAGTATCTAAATTTTCTATTGGGTAGTGTCACAGTAAACACTCTGAAGGAGTAATTTGTATGTTGTATTATATCAGTGTCTATGTATATAATGTTAAGTGTGTGTACTGATAGTATTAAGGGAGAACTCAAGGTACTGTTGTATGTTGTATTATACCAGTGTCTGTGTATATAATGTTAAGTGTGTGTACTGATAGTATTAAGGGAGAACTCAAGGTACTGTTGTGTGTTGTATTATACCAGTGTCTGTGTATATAATGTTAAGTGTGTGAACTGATAGTATTAAGGTCAGTTATTTTGTATGGAGAAGAAGAGACCTTCATTTATGGGAGAAGGTCAGTTATGTTTGTGTGGTGCTGTGACCTTAATTGCTTGGAGAAGGTCAACTATTTTTGTATTGTCACAGATTGCAGTATTTTAATTATGTCTCAAATAAATTTGTTAAAACTACTGGTTGGTGTTTCACCCTTCCTTCCACCCTCAACTTTAATTAATGAAAAACACAAACTCACACTCCTAGACCAAACTCACACTGCTAGACTAAACTCACACTGCTAGACTAAACTCTCATGTAATGACCACGGTCATACACGTCAGTTAGCGTAAAATCAGACGATTCATATTACGCTCAATAGCCCACAAAACATGTAGCTATGCTTTCTTTTTGGAGTTCCCCATGTGAAGAGTCTGTTTTCTCAGCGCTTCAGGACGCCTGAGTCTGCGGTTTTCTCTCAATTTTGATGTACCCGAGACTTCATTATTCCTTAGTAATGACAGAATTTGAAATTGCAACTGTGGCTGAAATTGGTGAGGCAACCTAGATATGTCTGTTAACAGTTGGAACATTCAAGATCCATTGTGAGTGGTGTTGAAAGCTTCAACTGTCCTTATTGTTAGTAAAACTTGTCAAGTAAGTGAGTGTCGAGCTTGCCAGCTAGAGTGGCGTTTTTTGTCGTTCGTGGGAGTATCGTGAATTTCCGATCGCTACTGAAGTTATATTATTTTGTCGCCCAAACATCAGAGAATCTGATGTTTATAGTTTAGTTAGTGTCAGTTGTCCATTTAAGAAAGTCATTAATCTCCTGAACAGTTCCTGTCAAACTCGAAAATATCCAAGACTTAACGGCTGTTTGGGCCTGGGCTGTGGTTTGCGGTCAGGCCAGTAGAGTTGTTAATGCATATATAACTCCATTTTACCTCTTTAGTGACAAACTCAATCTCTGATTAGATCATAAAGATAGACGTAGAAAATTAACCAGATCTGTTGTGGGGTTCTTGAGATGTTTGTGTTCACACTCAGGATGGGTTGGAGAAAGGAAACTCCCAATGTGCTCTCTGTATACATGTTGTATTGGATGTACAATGCAGCTTGGTGCTGGGAAGGCAGCATGGTTACAAGCGTGATGTAGAGAGAGCTGGTTGGTGAGGGTGCTCAGAGGAAGATAGCTTGTGGGTCGCCATGCTCGCCGGCGGGAGCGAGGACCGCCAGGCAGGCGGAGGAGGAGGAGGTGTTGCTGGCTGGTTGGTGTAGGTAGAAAGAGATAGGTCACCACGAGGTCAGGTCTTAAATAGCCGGGGGTAGGCGTGGCTTAGTAGTTGACCCCCGCTCCATGGGCGGCGCTGATTGACCTAGACCACCGAGGCATACACTGGGGAATTCGTGGGGTCGGCTATGCAGCGAGAAACAGCGTTTGTAGGGGAGAAATCCACTACACTGTGACACTGACGGTCACAGCCAGGTGTCCAGCGACCACTTTGAATAGAAGGCCTATTGTTAGTAAGATTAGTCTTTCTGGGGCCGATGTGCCCTCAGGCGAGTATATATACGAATGCACAAGGGAAAATCACACTCGTGATTTCTTCTCCACACATCTCCAAGTATGTAATTGATTGTTTCTCGCCGTCATGTTAGCTCAGTTTAACTTAGCCGATTTTTGTGAATATCAGTGTTCATGTTGTAACAATGAAATTGTCATTTACCCAGTGAAAGAATTGATATAAAGTAAGTGTCGTCTGGACCGTTGCCAGACGTATGTTTTGTGTAGTCTCTCGCTATTTCTTCTCCACGCATCTCCAGACGCTGTTTGTGTGTTGGCAACACGACTGAGGTTCGGGAGCCGCCTATGGGCACGATGGCTCTCGAAGGATGTCTAAGGTGGCGAGATTAGAATGCCAGGGCAAGATTCCTTGGCAGACGCCATGGCCGACCCTCTGCCACAATCCTTCCCGGGCCGGGCACTCCCAGCTAGAGGGCGAGCCTGTAAACGACTTTATCCCGTGGACTCCGTCTTGTGATCTTGGTCCATCTACTGTTCTTGTTTATATGTAAGGAGCCGTGTTAATATCCATGCTTGGGGATGACTAGCAAAAATACAGCATCCCAGGTTAAGTATTGAATCCATGAATGTTGGTGGTACCAGGGTTATTGTTATTCTCGGAGTTGAGTCCACCAAACCACTGAATACTCGTTAAAGTGTCACATTAGTCATTCCGAAATAACATGTTATAAAGACTAATTTAATTCGGGATAGTGTCAAGTGTGTCATATTATCCACTTGCAGTAACAATAGAATAATATATTGATTGTTAAATGTTGTAACCTAGAATTGAAGATGTAATTTGTTACTTATAAAAGTACGACCTGAGGGTCCAGTGTTATCTGACCGTATGTAGTAACCCCTGAATCTTACTTGTCAGAGAAATAATACAACAGTTCTCTCATGAATTAGTGAGTAATTGAAGGAGTTAAATGGTGTAATAAGTACTTGAAGTGTTTAATGAATTAATAAGTAATTGTGGTGCTGTTTTGTAAATGGTACAGTAAGACCTGAGGGTCCAGTCTTATCTGAGTGAAGTTAAGTAACATCTTATTCACTCACTGTGGTAATAAATATTGAATTAGTAATGTTACGAGTTGGGGATTTAGAATATAGTTAAACGTCTACCCAGATCCCAACAGGTAACAACAAAAAAAAAAAAAAAGACAATCGGACTATAAAAGGGTAGACAAAGGATGAGAGCTTTTGTTGTGTATAATAAAGTACCATAAATTCCTTAACAAAATATTCAGCTTCCTATAAATTACCCTTAACCAAACTTAACCTAAACATTAACAGTATATACATATTAATACAACATAAAACAATCGTGAAGCAAGGTGGAGGTGGGAGAGGCAATACAAGATTACAAATATTTAAGTGAGGAGCTGAGATGGCTGACGAGTAAGGCTGAGTATTGTAGAAGACGGTAGGTAGTCACTGTGCCGTAGGTTTAGAGGATAGGTGATCCTGTGGTCACTTCCCAGACTGTAGTGCTCTCTCCTCGAATTGGAGCTGACAAAGAAGACTTTGAGGAGGTGACGCAACAACCAGGATGTGGAGAAGGGAAACCCGGGAGTGGTAACTAAGACGAGTCATACTCGTGTTTCGTCCCTAGATAGCGTTGCTCGTGGTGCTGGGTAGGTAGATCAAGACAATTGGTGGCGGGGTTTGTAACACACACCCCCTCCAAAGACCTCCGTAGCGCGGGCGCGAAGGAGGTGATCACCTGGTGCGTCTGGAGAGTAGCTGCTGCATTTCCACTGGAGCTCGGGATAAGGAGTCCCCAATCAGGTTGTCCACCCACTTTATGTGCCGGACTTGTAGATTATAGGGCTGGGTGAGGAGAGCCCAGCGGAGGATTCCCTGGTTGGAGGTCTTGTTGGTTTGGATGAACGTGAGTGGGTTATGGTCGGTGAAGACGAGGGTTGTTTGTGGGCAAGACTGGAGGTAACATTCAAACTTCTTTATTGCCAACACCAGAGCCAGGGCCTCCTTCTCTATGGTCGAGTAGTTGGTCTGATGTTTTTTCAACTTGGCGGAGTAGTATGCCACAGGGTGAAGGACATCAGTGGTTGGGTCAGGTTGTAGGAGCACAGCCCCAACTCCGACACGGCTAGCGTCGATTTGCAGATGGAAGGGCAAGGTGTAGTCAGGGGGGTGGACTACAGGCTTAGAGGCAAGGAAGGCTTTGAGGCCGTGGAAAGACTGGTCACACTTCTGGTTCCAGATGTAAGGGACCGCAGAACTGGTAAGGTCTGTGAGGGGTCCGGCCACGCTGGAGAAGTTACTGCAGACCCGACGGTAGTAGCCGCACATCCCCAGGAAGCGCATGAGTTCCTTCCTCGTCCTTGGAGTGGGGAAGGACAAGATGGCTTTAACGTTTGCGTCCTTGGGTCTCACCATACCATGCCCAACGATATGTCCCAGGTAAGTCACTGAGGCCCGGCCAAAAGCAGATTTAGCCAGGTTTATGGTGAATCCAGTCTCTTGCAGTCGTGCGAACAGTATCTCCAAACGCACCAGATGTTCGTCCCAGCCGTCCGACACCACCACCAGGTCATCCAGGTAGGCGAACGTCCCACCTAGGTCTTGAATTAGGTAATTGATGGCCCTCTGGAATGTGGCCGGAGCATTAGAAAAGCCAAACGCCATAACCAAATATTGAAAAAGACCAAATGGAGTTATAAATGCCGAGATTATTTTTGCCCTATCCGTGAGTCCCACTTGATAATATCCTTTCAACAGGTCCACGGTAGATATAAATTTGGCACAGCCTATGCTGTCTATTATATCTTCAATCAAAGGTAAAGGGTAGGAGTCTGAGACAGTGACCTGGTTCACTTTACGATAATCGGTACAGAAACGAAAAGTGCCATCGGGTTTTGGAATGAGAAGGCAAGGTGAAGCCCAGGGGGAGGTACTAGGCTCAGCTAAGTTATGTTTTAACAAAAAATCTACCTCCTTTTTCATAATCTCTTTTTTTTGTGGATTTAGTCGATATGCTGATTGCCTAATGGGTTGTACATCATCTGAGATTAGCTTAATATCATGTTTAAGTATATTGCAAAACCCTGGGAGGTCTGACGTGACTTTAGGAAATGTTGATAATAACTTAGTGAGATCTTTTGCTTGAGATGGATTCAGAACAGAAAAATACTCATCCAAGTTGTTGAGTATGTGACTGTTAGCAGGGTTTTCTTTAGGTAGAGGGAAGTCTAAATTCTCCAATAGGTCCATGTCATCTGTCTCCGGCTCCAGCCCTGACAAAATCGTATGCAACACAGGTTGGCTTATAGCCTCTGGGATGTCTTCCTCTGACTGCCTGAAATGGTAAAGTTTCATGAGATTAATGTGAACAAGTTGTGAATCTTTTCTGCGATCAGGAGTATGGACTATATAGTTTAGGGGAGATAGTTTGTTAGCATTGACTTGAAAGTTTTGATGGAACCTTTCCAAGCAACCTTGGGACGGTGGGTGGTAAGCCGAAGATGTACAATGGTTCACACTGAGGTCTTTCATCACCTGTTTGAACAAAGGTGGATCAGATTGTTGGGCTGTAATGAGCTCATCCTTACTAATGGTCTTATTGTACAGATCTTCTGTGGGTAGTAAGATATTGGAGGTGGTTTCAGATGAAGAGGGCCCATTTCGCACACTCTGTGACCGGGTGACAGCACAAGATGGGAAAAGATGAGGAATAGTTTCTTTAAGGTCAGTGGTGGAGTTGACAGGTAAGGAAGAGTCGACTGTCTTTATGTTAGGAACCACTAGATCTCCTACCAAGTCATTACCCAATAATAAATGAATGCCGCACACAGGCATTGGGTCTTTCCTAATGGCTATTTGCACTTCCCCAGTAATCAAGGGACATTGGAGGTGCACTTTAGCTAAAGGATAGGAAGAATGGGATGAGAGATCTGAAATGAGAACACTCTCATTAGTAAATGCGGTAGATATATCAGGAATGACGTTAAACAGGAGGATAGATTGTGCTGCGCCCGTATCACGTAGTATACGAATAGGGAAAGAACGAGACCCCTCTATGATTGAAATTTTTCCCTCATAGGTGAATGAAGAGAAGAGATCCTGATGGGGCCTTTCCACATTGGTGGTTGCTATTGGTTTGGATTTGGGATCCAGGGAACTACTTTTAGCAATTCGACACTTTGGGTGTTTACAAATCTGGATCGTATGGCCTAGGTTTTTACAGTAAGAACAATAAAACTTGGTTGCATCAGGGGGGGTAGGTGTGGGACCTTTCGACGTACCACTCATGTCCCCAAGGTTATCATCAAAGGAGGACCTAACATGTCGGGAAGTACCACGTTCCCTACGGCACAGTGACTCCACCAGCAAGGCGTACACATCAGCCAGCTCAGCAGCATGTCCTAAATTAACCTCTCCACGCTCCTCCACATGCTTCAAGTTGTGAAATGGTATCTTGCTTTTCCACTCGTCCAGGACTACCAAGTTCAACAAATCCTGAGGTGGCCATTAAGAAAACCTAGATAAATTAATTAATGGTCAAAAGATAAGAGGATTACCCCAGAAAATATCACGGCAGTGGATAGCCAGAAAGTCCCGGAAACTAACCAAGTTATACCTAGGGAAATTACACTTATGATTATTGTTCTTCTGATAAGATCCTTAGATAAGGATAAGAGACTTGAAAGGGGAAGGGCGTATTACGGCATTAATATAAAGATCCGGATTAACAACCCTGAGTAAACAGGAAGGGTGTATTACGGGATTAATATTAAGATCCAGATTAACAACCCTGAGTAAACAGGAAGGGTGTATTACGGCATTAATATAAAGATCCGGATTAACAACCCTTGAGTTTCGTATGATTGACCCTGAATGAGATAATGAGAACAATAATGGAGGCTTTATAATTATGGGGTCCTGGTAGAGCGGGGCATCCCAAGATATCACTTCACCCTAAACTAGTGACTATGGAACAGCCTACTCTGGAGTGAGGGTACGGCATTAAACAGATCCGGATTTTTCCCTACACTCGATAAGACTTACTACACGACTGCCACGTGTAATAACAGGTAAGCCTTATGACATTTGGAACCTAGTATCCTATATCTGTCACTCTTACTGTACGATAATACCAATATATGCACACACACATATGAAGGAAACTTTAAACCACCGTAAAGCAATTGTGAACAGAAGTGACTAGGAGGAATAATTAACAAGGAGTTACAAGGGAGGAAGGAATATGGTACTTAAGGTCGTGTCCTGTCACGGTCGTCATTTGTTACGAGTTGGGGGTTTAGAATATAGTTAAACGTCTACCCAGATCCCAACAGGTAACAACAAAAAAAAAACAAAGACAATCGGACTATAAAAGGGTAGTCAAAGGATGAGAGCTTTTGTTGTGTATAATAAAGTACCATAAATTCCTTAACAAAATATTCAGCTTCCTATAAATTACCCTTAACCAAACTTAACCTAAACATTAACAGTATATACATATTAATACAACATAAAACAATCGTGAAGCAAGGTGGAGGTGGGGGAGGCAATACAAGATTACAAATACTTAAGTGAGGAGCTGAGATGGCTGACGAGTAAGGCTGAGTATTGTAGAAGACGGTAGGTAGTCACTGTGCCGTAGGGTTAGAGGATAGGTGATCCTGTGGTCACTTCCCAGAGTGTAGTGCTCTCTCCTCGAATTGGAGCTGACAAAGAAGACTTTGAGGAGGTGACGCAACAACCAGGATATGGAGAAGGGAAACCCGGGAGTGGTAACTAAGAGGAGTCATACTCGTGTTTCGTCCCTAGATAGCGTTGCTCGTGGTGCTGGGTAGGTAGATCAAGACAATTGGTGGCGGGGTTCGTAACAGTAATCTACGAGTATCACCTCTCTACTCCTTCTAAACATTGGTTCCCAGAAAGTAATACTGACTCACGTGCCTATATACATCTACCACACTACCCAAAAGCTTTCCATGAGATATGTTATATTCTACACAAGAGAGTGGTGGTGGCAGCCTACCCTTGTAAGTATAATAAGTGTACTAAGAATAACATGGTTCCCAGACTAACCCTTGTATGAGAATATAAGTAAAAACAGAGTATACTTCAGGAAGGTAGGAACATTGAACTTTAGAAAATATAATATTATACATGAAAAGAAATGAAAGACTTGGAAACTATAAGCATAGAAATATCAGAATTACTTGTATAAGAATATGATCAAGAATAAGGTATATATCTAAATAAAGAATTGAAGAATAATAACAGAAAAGAATATCTGGATGGTAAATTATAAAGAGAAAGAAAACCGCCCGTCACACAGCAGCCCTTCTGTGGGTTAGGTACCCACTTATCCAGTCTAACAGTGTACCTCCTATGTCCATTTTGGCTAGTTCGTACAATATCAGTTGTCTATTGGTAATATCAAAAGCCGCTTTTAGGTCAAGAAATATGGTGTATCTGTGCCTTTCATCACCATGCACAGTTAGGAATGTGGTGATGCAATTATGGACACTTTTACCATGGGTGAAGCCATTTATGTTAGGAGACAAGTGTTCTCTGATTCTATATAAGAGTCTGCCAAGAACCATCCTCTCAAAGGTTTTACACAGGCAGCTGGTTAGTGATATGGGACGAAAAGCATCAGGCTGTCCTGGTTTCGGTTTTGGTACAACAATACTACTGGTCCATGATGTGGGTAGTTGGCCTTTGGTATGACTCATATTGTACAATGCCAACAATGGATTGCCCGGCAGACGCCTTAGTAGTCTAACGATGTTGTAGGTGACTCCGTCCTCTCCAGGGGAAATAGACCTACCCCTGGCGAGGGGGGCGTCAAGCTCCCACTCAGTATATGGAACATCACACTCATCGTGCTGTTTGCCCGGCATAAAGTTAATAAGATTACTTCTCTCTACAGTACAGACTTCGCATCAAGGAGTCCCCAAGTCCTAGCTGGTAACATGTTACAGCTCGACACATGAGCCCACTTTGTTATTAGCTCATTCGACTTTTGCAGAGGGTTTGGATGGGAGACGTGTCTTCTGTTTTTACCTCTGATTGTGTTTATGTCTTTCCAAGCTTTGCTGAGGGATGTGTGTTGGTTCAGGCTGTTGACATATGTCTCCCATGCATCTTGTCTGAGTTCGTTTACACGTTCCCTGACAGCAGCAAGGGAAGCTTGATACAATTGTAACATTTGAGGTGTTCTAATTTGTTTGTAACCCTAACCCACCCTCTTGACCCTAGCCCTGAGTTTTTTCAGCTCAGGGTCATTATAGCACTGCTGTTGCCTGTTCCCATCATGCTGACCACGTTTTCTCCTTTTTTTGGTGAAATCATTGTTGGTGAAGTATGTATTAGTCCAATCTATCAGATCGTCATGGAAACTTTGGTACTTGTCAGGCTTCTAGTCCTTGTACCAAATAGGGTGGTGGACGAGTGGAACAAGCTTAGCAACTTTGTAGTAAGTGCTGGAACGCTGGAAAATTATAAAAGGAGGCTACATAGATTCATGGACGATAGAGAGTGGTTGTAACTCTCGACAGGAGCTGCCATACACAGGCCAACCAGCCTATTGCAGACTCTTTATTTGCTTATCTTCTTAGAAGGTGAGGCGGCAGGGAGGGAGGTGGCTACACACCAATCACCACCATACCTCCAGCGCTGTTGCTACTTTTCTTTTCAAGTTCCCTCGAAATTACAGCACCAGTTGTTCAATGTTATCAATTTGGATGTGCTGTCGTTCTATCGTAATGGACCGTCGAATCTTGTTTAATTCGTTGGTATCTACCTCGCTTGCTGCATTCTGAGTTAGTATGTGCTCAGTGAGGGCTGCCGTGAGCTTGACTGAGTTCTGATGTTCTGTAATCTCCTCTGGATTGGTCAATCCCATTCCTCCCAGAGATGGCGTCAGTGCAAGGGTTGACTGTTCTGCTGGGGTTAAGTGAAGATATTTCACTATTTTTTTAATAAAATTGACGCTGATAGCTTCTTCCAGAGGGTGGAGGAGGGGTCCGATATGAGGGATAGTGCACATCAGGTAGTTCCAGTGATGCTCGACTCCATGGGTGAATGCTGCAAACGCCGCATGTGGCTCTGTGTTAGCAATATCCAACAGAGTTTGGATTTCCTTCACCCACTTCTACCAGTACTACTACCACCACTTCTATCACTTCCACTTCAACTTCTACAGTACTACTGACACTGCCACTGACAGTCCCATCATCATTGACTCATCCTCACTACTTGCTCTTGATACCCGCTTGTCACTGAAGCCAGACACAAGCACATGTGTCTTGTTGACGAGGGTGTCAGGATCAAGCTGCTGTGGATCCCCTCTCACATCGGCATTAGTGAACATGTTAGAGTAGATGCCTTAGCTAAACTCGCGTCCAACAATGACAATGTTGAATACAATCTGGGACTGTCAATCAGAACCTAAGAAACTGTAATCAGAAAAGAGCTTTTTGATGAATTTGACGCAAGCAGACAAGTGCAAACAGGCACTAGCCAATCCATTGTTTACCATGATGAGATGTATCAATTAGAACATGTATATGGAGCAAGTAATAAGATCACTAGATTACACGCTGTTGTAACCGCTATACCTCTGTCAGTATGCCCCTCAGGCAGATGTAAACAATACTAAATGTAAAGTGTGTGACCAGACATATGGCCACACACTCCAACACTACGTCTTAGACCGTGAAACAATATAACCTTATAGGGATAGATCCAAGCACACTGTGTATGTAATGGTACAACACTTTATCTCTGATGGCAAGATAGCTGATATACTAAGGCTGTATCCACACTTGGCATATAATAGCTAAACAAACCTTATATACCGAACTAAACAAACAATGTACTGAAAGTAATCTGAAACACAATATCCTGACAACTGGGGTCTGATAAACACCCTTTGTGGCCTCTCCTCTGTAATACTTTAACCACAGGATGAGTATGGGGTGCACAATAAACTACCTGCTGTCCATGGCAATAATTAAAATCCCCTCTCTCTCTCTCTCTCTCTCTCTCTCTCTCTCTCTCTCTCTCTCTCTCTCAAATGGTCCCTATCTACAGGTCACTGTTCAGGTAGCTGCTAGTACAGATTTACTGAGTTGTTCACAACAGTAAGATGAACAGAATATTGAGGTCAAAACTAATACAGGTTTAGTGATACGGTCGGTATAGTTAGTTTGATGTTATAAAGTGGTGATAACTCACTGATGACCTCGTTATACTCAGGTAACCACTATATAGAGGTGTTCCTTGGTTGTTAAGAACATAAGAATGGAGGAAACAGTATCTATTGGCCCATACTGGGCAGTCCCATTTACACCCAACTCCTATCGCTCATATATCCACTCAACCTATGTTTGAAGCTATCCAGAGTATTCTAGTTAGTAATGATGTTTGGTAACTTGTTCCACTCATCCACTACTCTATTTCCAAACCAATGTTTACCTATCTCAAGCCTAAATCTAAATTTGTGTAATTTAAAACCATTGTTACGAGTTTGCTGCTGCTTGGACAGTTTGAGTACCTTTGTAATGTCACATTTGTTTAGCCCTGACTTCCATTTATACACCTTTATCATATCCATTCTGTAGTACGGTGACTAGAACAGAACCGCGTAATCCAAGTGAGGTCTCACAATCGCAAGATATAGTTTTAGGATGACCTCGCTAGTGTTGTATGAACCCAAGTACTTTGTTAGCCTTGTTTCGAGCAAAACACTTTGTTTACTTGGTTTAAGATTCCCACTTTTCATTATTCCTAAATCCTTCTAACAGTCGGATTTCTCTATAACATCGTAGTTCATCTGGTATCTGATTTTTTCTGTTTACGTCTCCTGGACTAAGTATTTTACCTTCTTCCACATTGAATTTCATTTGCCATTTTTTGACCATTCTCGTCCAGCTGTTATAAGTTTACTATAAGGTGCCTGTTATTAGTTGTGTGTGTGTGTGTGTTACTAGGGACTCTGACGCCTGCAACAGTAAGTCATTGTTTTTATCATATTGGCCACTTATCAGCCGTTTGGTCGGTTTATCCAGTGTTAGTACGGGAGGAAGCCTGTGGTGACAACACCCTGGGCCGAGGCTCTAACATATTGGTGAGAGTTTAGCGCGTTACCACCAACAACTACTCCTCTAAGCAGACCATTACTATAGATGGTGACAGCTACAACCAAACTTGTGTCTTATGGTAAAAAAACTCTTTTGTTGAGGTGGAGTTGTTCCTCTTCACTAGTCCGGTGAAGAGTCGACAAACTACTCACTACTACATAATGTCCTGTTTCACCTACAAGTTAACATACATACATACATACATACATACATACATACGTACATACATACATACATACATACTGTACATATATACTGTACATACATACATACATACAAACATACATACTGTACACACGCACACACACATACATACATACATACTGTACACACACACACATACGTACATACATAAGAACATAAGGAGTCTGCAATAGGCGGGATGGCCTGTGCATGGCAGCTCCTGTCGAGAGTTACTACCACTCTCTATCATCCATGAATCTATCCAGCCTCCTTTTGAAACTTTCCAACGTTCCAGCACTTACTACAAAGTTGCTAAGCTTGTTCCACTCGTCCACCACCCTATTTGTAAACCAGTTCCTACCCATCTCCCTCCTAAACCTAAACTTATCCAACTTGAATCCGTTGCTCCGAGTCCTATCCTGCTCGGATATTATAAGAACTTTATCTATATCGCCTTTATTGATTCCTTTCACCCACTTAAATACTTCTATCATATCTCCCCGCACTCTTCGTCTTTCTTGGGAATGCAAGTTTAGTTTCTTTAACTTATCCTCATATGGAAGGTTTCTAAGTCCCAGAATCATTTTCGTCACACACACACACACACACACACACACACATACATACATACATACATACAGTAAAGCAGTTAAATCATGTTGCATCACTGAGGTACAATTGTACTATTGTAACGACCACGGTCGTACACGTCAGTTAACGCCAAAATCAAATGATTCATAAACGCGAGTAGGAGTATCAGACCTGAGGCTTGAAGATGGTAGTTACGCAGATTCTGACCTGGATAAAGCCGAGGCATTGAACAGCTTCTTTTCCTCAGTGTTCACAAGAGAGGATGCAACTAACCTTCCTGCGTTTGAGGACAGACGGTTCGACACAGCACTGACCCACATTGTGTTCACAGAAGAGGGTATTAGAAATAAACTGTCCAGGCTAAAGGTCCATAAGAGTCCTGGACCTGACATGGTGCATCCTAGAGTGCTAAGGGAGCTGTGCAACGAGCTTGCAGAGCCCCTGAAGATTCTGTTTTGTAAGTGCCTGGATGAACAAATGGTCCCCAGTGAATGGAAAGTGGGTTATGTGAGTCCTATCTTCAAGAAGGGCGATAGTCACTCCACGAACAACTATAGACCGGTGAGCCTGACCAGCATAATATGTAAAGTACTTGAGAGTATTATCAGAGATGCAGCGATGGAACATCTACTATGAAACAACCTTGTAAAAGATTGCCAACACGGTTTTATGCCGGGGCGCTCTTGCTTGACACAATTGCTCAAGGTATTGGATATTTGGACCCATATTCTAGAACGGGGTGGTAATATCGACAATATTTACCTAGATTTTGCCAAGGCTTTCGACAGTGTACCCCACGAAAGGCTGAAAATCAAACTGGAAGGGTACGGAATTCGGGGAAATGTCCTAGCGTGGATAGAAGACTTTCTACATGACCGCAAGCAATGTGTGGTGATTAATGGCACGAAATCGTCATCTGTACCTGTAACAAGTGGGGTACCGCAGGGTAGTGTATTGGGCCCGCTGTTGTTTGTTTGTTTCATAAATGATATGCCTGACGTTGTACACTCCTCCATACAAATATTTGCCGATGACGCCAAGTTATTTCGGGAAATTAAGAACCAAGCGGACTGTGAGCTGCAGAAACACCTCTGTGGGCTCCAGGAATGGTCGAAGGAATGGCTGCTGAGATTCAATGTCACGAAGTGTAAGAGGATGCACCTGGGGCGTACCAACGGTAAGGAGGCGTAGCATATGTCCCAACGGGATGAAGAAAATGTACTAGTTGAGACTGTGTGTGAGAAGGACCTAGGTGTGTATGTTGACAATGAGCTGAAGTTCTCAGGCCATTGTGAGAAGAAGGTAAATCAGGCAAATAAATTATTGGGTCTTATAAGAAGGTCGTTCAGATATCTAGACGGTCCGTCCCTCGTGACGATCTTCAGGAGTGAAGTGCTTCCCCATCTGGAGTACTGTCACCCCATCTGGTCCCCGAGATATGCTAGGGACTGTCAGTTGGTTGAAAATGTTCAAAGGAGGGCCACCAAACTGGTGCCTGCACTTCGGCACCTCAGCTACCCTGAGAGATTGGAGCGCCTGAACTTGCCTAGCTTATACTACAGGCAAGGGGGGACCTAGTTGAGGTTTATAAGCATCTCAGGGGGCACTACTCAGTTGAGTGTCCTTACTTGGAGCTGGCGGACGCTCGCCCCACAAGGGGTCACAGCTCAAGATTGAAGAAGCCGCAAGTCCAGAAAACCGTGAGGGCAAACTTTTTCGGAGTGAGGGTTGTAAACTCTTGGAACAATCTACCAGAGAGTGTTGTGACGGCACCGAGTGTGAGCTCTTTCAAGAGAAGACTTGACCAACACTGGAGCGGGTTCAGGTACATTCAGGAGCCGGTGCATGCCCAGTATTTGCCAACAGTGCGTGACAGAGACGTGACCGATCGCCCGGGCGGCTAGCGAGCCGACCTTTTGGTGAAGAATATAAAGGAAAAGAGACGTGACCGATCGCCCAAGCGGCTAACAAGCCAATCAGTGGCGAAGAGGATAAAAAAAAAAAAAATATTACGCTCAATAGCCCACAAAACATGTACCTCTGCTTTTATTTTGAGTCCTCCATCTGAGGAGTCCGTTTTCTCATCACTTCAAGACGCCTCAGTCCTCCGTTATCCCATTTTCTCTGACTTACTGAAACCAACCTCTCTATATAATGAATTTGAATGTGAGAGAGAACACCTTTGTTTTGAGTCAACTTAGATATGTCTGTTTACAGTTGGAACATTCAAGATCCATTGTGAGTGGTGTTGAACGCTTCAACTGTCCTTATTGTTAGTAAGACGTGTCAAGTAGGAGAGTGTTGAGTTTGCCAGTTAGAGTGGCGTATTTTAGGTCGTCCGTGGGGATGGATATCCATGGGTTTCTGATCGCTACTGAAGTTATATTGTTTTGTCGCCCCGACATCAGAGAATCTGATGTTCATAGTTTAGTTAGTGTCAGTTGTCTATTTAAGAAAGTCATTCATCTTCTGAACAGTTCCTGTCAAACTCAAAATTCTCCCAGATTTAACGGCCGTTTGACCAGGGATGTGGTTTGCGGTCAGGTCAATAGAGTTGCGAACGCATATATAACTTCAATTCTCCTCTTTACTGACAAACTCAACCTCTGATTAAATTATAATTATAGATGTAGAAAATTAGCCTGATCTGTGACACTGACGGTCACAGCTAGGTGTCCAACGACTACTGTGAATAGAGGGTCTATTGTTAGTGAAATTTATCTTTCTAGTAGGAATATACCCTCAGGCCGGTATATATGCAGGCCCGCGAGGGGAAATCACTCCTTCTGTGATTTCTCCTCCACGTTTCCAGGTATGTTCACGTGTGTTCCACGCCGCCATATTAACTCAGTTTAACTTAGTCATTTTTTGTGAATATCAGTGTTCATGTTTTAACATAGTACCTTCAGTGTCAAGTAAAGTAGAGGTCTAGCTATCGTCTGAACCGGTGCCAGACGTATGCTTTGTATAGTGAAGTTAAATATTCACTCCTGTGATTTCTCCTCCATGTCTCCAGACGCTGTTGTGGGGGTTAGCAACACTCCTGAGATTCGGGAGCCGCCGATGGGCACGATGCCTCTCGAAAAACGTCTTTAAAGTGGCGAGATTCCTTGGCAGACGCCACGGCCCACCGCCACGAGTCAACTTTTCCCGGGCCAGGCGCTCCAAGCTAGCGAGTGAGCCTGTAAACAACTCTGGCCCACTGACTCCGTCGTATGATCATGGTCTATCTACTGTTCTTGGTTATATGTATGGAGCCGTATTAATATCCATGCTTAGGGATGACTAGCAGAAATATAGTCATCCCAGGTTAAGTATTGAACCCCTGAATGAGAGTTCAAGGTACCAGGTGGTTCCTTGTGAAATGATAAGAAGTATGGTATGTTACTAATTGTGGAACTGCCCAGTGTGTTGTGTATTCATCTGTAGTACTCATGAAAGAATAACCTGAGAGTATCATGCTCTAATCAAGAAGTGGAGAGGTAATTTGTTACTTGTTAAAGTAAGACCTGAGGGTCCAGTGATGGCTTGTGAATAATAGTACGGAATCTCATGTGTCAAGGTAATGATATCCCAATTGTCTAATAAAGTAATGAGTATTTGGAGGTGTTGAATGAGGTAAGAAGCTCTTGAATTTTTTGATGGTTTAATAAGTTAATTGCGGTTCTGTTTAGCGTGAGTAAATCTAAGATGCATCTTCTCCACTCACTGTGTTAATAAATATTGAATTAGTAATCTGAGTATCACCACTCTACTCCTTCTAAACATTGGTTCCCAGAAAATAATACTTACTCACGTGCCTAGACATCTACCACACTACCCATCAACTTTCCATGAGTTAGGTTATATAATGAAAAGTCTGGGTGGTGGCAGCTACCCTTTGTAAGTATAAAAAGTGTTGTACAAAGAATAACATGGTTCCCCAGACTAACCCATGCATAAGAAAGACATAAAACAAAGTATACTTCAGAAAGGAAAGAACATTGACTTGGAAAACATAAGTAGAGAAGCATAAGAGTTACTTGTATAAGAATATAAGGTATATAGAGATAAAGAACATATCAGAATATGAGCAAGAATACATAAGAATAAATGTATATATATATATATATTTTATGAAAATCCACAATGAAAACGTGGATAAGATAAATCTTGATAAAATCACACGGGAAAATGGAAACAACGGAGTACCTTAGCTTTCGTCTTTATTCAAGACATCTTCAGAGGCAACTGGATTACATGGACAGAGAGAGGCTTAAATATACAGGGTGACCTAAAAACATGAGGTCAGGTCAAAATGATGACATCCACTAATCTCCACACCAACACACACGTAGAGGAGCTTAAGAGAAGGGTGGTGACGTGACTAGTCAAGTCAGGTCAGAAAAAAAAAAAAAAAAAGGGGACCCACAAAATAACTATCATACATCTAGATCAAAGGTTTTTAAAGCATTTTTAACCTTGGGCCACTGACAAATAAATTTATGTAACATATTATCAGTTTTTAACTGACCATCACTAAGGTTTATTGATTTTAATTCCTTAATCAAACTAGCTTCAACAAGAAGTCTTTCTGTGACACAAGATGATTTGAAAACTTCTAAGCTTTTTTCCCAAGCAATGGGGTGATTATTATTCCTAACATGAACGAACAAGGCACTGCTTTCAGATGCAGTTCTAATATTATACTTATGTTGTTTGATTCTGAGCTGCAGTGTTTTTCCTGTCTGACCTACATAATTACAATTACATTTGCTACATGGAATACAATAAACACTACCATTTACATTCAAACTTGGGCTATTCCTTATTAACATATTAGTAATGGTTGAGTCATACTTGAAAACAACATTAATATTTAGAAGCTTGAGGGACCGAACTAACGGGACAAATTCATTACGATAGGGCAGAGTCAAAATATTCTTAAGTGTAGGAACTTGTCTGGTTTGAGAGGAATGAAAGGATTTTTTAGCCCTATTAAAACAACGATCAACAAACACAGAAGGGTACCCAAGTTTATGTGCAATAGAACGAATGTGTTTCAATTCATCGTCAATAAATTCAGAGTCACAAATACGCAGACATCTTAAGAACATAACAGAAAAAACTGACATTTTGGTAGACTCAAGGTGATTCGATAAAAAGTGAATGAAACTGTCTACCTGTGTGGGCTTTCTATATACCTTGAATTTATAGTTTTGGCCATTTCTCATGATAAGCATATCAAGAAATGGAAGGGATTCATTTATTTCTCTTTCAATTTTGAACGTGATACTGGGGACAATATTATTAAGTTTGTCTAAAAATTCAAATGGGTCACTGTTTATAGGCCAAAGACAAAGAACATCATCTACATATCTATACCATGGAGGAATAAAGTCCACTATATTGGGTAGTAATCTAGACTCAAAAAACTCCATATAAATACAAGCTAGAGGAGCAGAAAGACAATTACCCATGCTCATACCAAATATTTGCTTGTAGAACTTCCCATTTGCACTAAACACATTGTCAGTTACGCATAACTCTATCAATTTCAGGAAAGTATCATGTTCAACAGTTAAATCTAGCAGTTGTAATTTATCTTTAAGAAATGAAAGTAAGTCTTTGACAGGTACTCTAGTGAACAGTGAATTTACATCAAAACTTATTAATTCGCAAGGTTCGTTGTGTTTCTTGAGTTTATCAATTAAATCACTGCTATTGCGTATATGTGAATTAGAAATTTGGCCTGTAAGAGGGGATATCATCTTTACCAGCCACTTGGATAATTTGTAAGTAACAGACCCCACAGAACTCACGATAGGACGTAATGGATTATTAAGCTTGTGGGTTTTGATCAAGCCATACATATAAGGTAAAGTGGGATTGATTTGAGAGAGCTGTTTAGTGAGATCGGGGTTCTTTTTCAATAACATCTTCATTTTGGAATTAGATAACTTATTAATATTTTCCAGGGGATCTTTCGTAAGCTCACAATACGTGCTTTCATCACTAAGTAATGAATTCATCTTATCATTGTAGTCACTTTTATCCAAGATAACAATAGCATTAGACTTATCAGCCTTGGTAATATGGATATTCTTATTTCTTTTCAAGTTTATCAAGGCTGTTTCAAATCTTTTTGGAATGTTTGAAGCAAATTTCTTATTTAAAACACTATGTATACAACCTTTAGCTATGGAAATATCTTCATTTGTAACATCAGACGACTTCTTCTTTTCCAGGTTGATTAAACCTTTAGCAATAGTAAGCGGATTAACACACCGTTGAGTGATAGAAAACTTCCTACCAAAACCAAGAACAAGTTTCTCATTTGTCTGTAGATCATACGAGGATAAGTTTATGAACAAATTTGGATCACTCAATGTGGTCCAGTAACTCTCGTCAAACAGAGCATTTAATTTGGCATTTAACCTTCTTTTTTGGGCATTGTCAGTTTCAATAAGAAGTTGATATACATAATTACGAATGGTGTGCCACTTATCAACACAAACACTGTTTTGCATAAGTATTTTACACTGCGCACTGTGCTTGAAGGCTAATTTCACACTATCACTTGAACTCTTGATAAGGGAATCAAGCAACACCTTATCCAACTCAGAGAATGCTTGATTGTCAAGATTTCTTAGTCTACTTGGAAGACAGGACTTGGGAACAATTTTATCATCTCTGCAATCTTTCAAAAACTTCAACTTGTTTTTGAGACTATGAGCCTTCAGCAAACTCTTCTTGTAGTTGCGGTAGATGGGGCGAAGATGAGGATGTTGTTGACAGATTAAGAACACAGCGTAAGAGAGACGTGTAAGTTCCATATTTTATGAAAATCCACAATGAAAACGTGGATAAGATAAATCTTGATAAAATCACACGGGAAAATGGAAACAACGGAGTACCTTAGCTTTCGTCTTTATTCAAGACATCTTCAGAGGCAACTGGATTACATGGACAGAGAGAGGCTTAAATATACAGGGTGACCTAAAAACATGAGGTCAGGTCAAAATGATGACATCCACTAATCCCCACACCAACACACACGTAGAGGAGCTTAAGAAAAGGGTGGTGACGTGACTAGTCAAGTCAGGTCAGAAAAAAAAAAAAAAAAGGGGACCCACAAAATAACTATCATACATCTAGATCAAAGGTTTTTAAAGCATTTTTAACCTTGGGCCACTGACAATAGAATAATATATTGATTGTTAAATGTTGTAACCTAGAATTGAAGATGTAATTTGTTACTTATAAAAGTACGACCTGAGGGTCCAGTGTTATCTGACCGTATGTAGTAACCCCTGAATCTTACTTGTCAGAGAAATAATACAACAGTTCTCTCATGAATTAGTGAGTAATTGAAGGAGTTAAATGGTGTAATAAGTACTTGAAGTGTTTAATGAATTAATAAGTAATTGTGGTGCTGTTTTGTAAATGGTACAGTAAGACCTGAGGGTCCAGTCTTATCTGAGTGAAGTTAAGTAACATCTTATTCACTCACTGTGGTAATAAATATTGAATTAGTAATGTTACGAGTTGGGGATTTAGAATATAGTTAAACGTCTACCCAGATCCCAACAGGTAACAACAAAAAAAAAAAAAAAGACAATCGGACTATAAAAGGGTAGACAAAGGATGAGAGCTTTTGTTGTGTATAATAAAGTACCATAAATTCCTTAACAAAATATTCAGCTTCCTATAAATTACCCTTAACCAAACTTAACCTAAACATTAACAGTATATACATATTAATACAACATAAAACAATCGTGAAGCAAGGTGGAGGTGGGAGAGGCAATACAAGATTACAAATATTTAAGTGAGGAGCTGAGATGGCTGACGAGTAAGGCTGAGTATTGTAGAAGACGGTAGGTAGTCACTGTGCCGTAGGTTTAGAGGATAGGTGATCCTGTGGTCACTTCCCAGACTGTAGTGCTCTCTCCTCGAATTGGAGCTGACAAAGAAGACTTTGAGGAGGTGACGCAACAACCAGGATGTGGAGAAGGGAAACCCGGGAGTGGTAACTAAGACGAGTCATACTCGTGTTTCGTCCCTAGATAGCGTTGCTCGTGGTGCTGGGTAGGTAGATCAAGACAATTGGTGGCGGGGTTTGTAACACACACCCCCTCCAAAGACCTCCGTAGCGCGGGCGCGAAGGAGGTGATCACCTGGTGCGTCTGGAGAGTAGCTGCTGCATTTCCACTGGAGCTCGGGATAAGGAGTCCCCAATCAGGTTGTCCACCCACTTTATGTGCCGGACTTGTAGATTATAGGGCTGGGTGAGGAGAGCCCAGCGGAGGATTCCCTGGTTGGAGGTCTTGTTGGTTTGTAACGTGAGAGAGAGATTTCTGTAACGTGAAAAAGAGAGATTTCTGTAACGTGATCGAGAGAGATTTCTGTAACATGAAAGAGAGAGATTTCTGTAACGTGAGAGAGAGAGAAATTTCTGTAACGTGATAGAGAGAGGTTTCTGTAACGTGAGAGAGAGAGATTTCTGTAACGTGAAAGAGAAAGATTTCTGTAACGTGATAGGGAGAGATTTCTGTAACGTGAGAGAGAGAGATTTCTGTAACGTGAAAGAGAGAGATTTCTGTAACGTGAGAGAGAGAGATTTCTGTAACGTGAAAGAGAGAGTTATGTGGGTTATGTGAGTCCTATCTTCAAGAAGGGCGATAGTCACTCCACGAACAACTATAGACCGGTGAGCCTGACCAGCATAATATGTAAAGTACTTGAGAGTATTATCAGAGATGCAGCGATGGAACATCTACTATGAAACAACCTTGTAAAAGATTGCCAACACGGTTTTATGCCGGGGCGCTCTTGCTTGACACAATTGCTCAAGGTATTGGATATTTGGACCCATATTCTAGAACGGGGTGGTAATATCGACAATATTTACCTAGATTTTGCCAAGGCTTTCGACAGTGTACCCCACGAAAGGCTGAAAATCAAACTGGAAGGGTACGGAATTCGGGGAAATGTCCTAGCGTGGATAGAAGACTTTCTACATGACCGCAAGCAATGTGTGGTGATTAATGGCACGAAATCGTCATCTGTACCTGTAACAAGTGGGGTACCGCAGGGTAGTGTATTGGGCCCGCTGTTGTTTGTTTGTTTCATAAATGATATGCCTGACGTTGTACACTCCTCCATACAAATATTTGCCGATGACGCCAAGTTATTTCGGGAAATTAAGAACCAAGCGGACTGTGAGCTGCAGAAACACCTCTGTGGGCTCCAGGAATGGTCGAAGGAATGGCTGCTGAGATTCAATGTCACGAAGTGTAAGAGGATGCACCTGGGGCGTACCAACGGTAAGGAGGCGTAGCATATGTCCCAACGGGATGAAGAAAATGTACTAGTTGAGACTGTGTGTGAGAAGGACCTAGGTGTGTATGTTGACAATGAGCTGAAGTTCTCAGGCCATTGTGAGAAGAAGGTAAATCAGGCAAATAAATTATTGGGTCTTATAAGAAGGTCGTTCAGATATCTAGACGGTCCGTCCCTCGTGACGATCTTCAGGAGTGAAGTGCTTCCCCATCTGGAGTACTGTCACCCCATCTGGTCCCCGAGATATGCTAGGGACTGTCAGTTGGTTGAAAATGTTCAAAGGAGGGCCACCAAACTGGTGCCTGCACTTCGGCACCTCAGCTACCCTGAGAGATTGGAGCGCCTGAACTTGCCTAGCTTATACTACAGGCAAGGGGGGACCTAGTTGAGGTTTATAAGCATCTCAGGGGGCACTACTCAGTTGAGTGTCCTTACTTGGAGCTGGCGGACGCTCGCCCCACAAGGGGTCACAGCTCAAGATTGAAGAAGCCGCAAGTCCAGAAAACCGTGAGGGCAAACTTTTTCGGAGTGAGGGTTGTAAACTCTTGGAACAATCTACCAGAGAGTGTTGTGACGGCACCGAGTGTGAGCTCTTTCAAGAGAAGACTTGACCAACACTGGAGCGGGTTCAGGTACATTCAGGAGCCGGTGCATGCCCAGTATTTGCCAACAGTGCGTGACAGAGACGTGACCGATCGCCCGGGCGGCTAGCGAGCCGACCTTTTGGTGAAGAATATAAAGGAAAAGAGACGTGACCGATCGCCCAAGCGGCTAACAAGCCAATCAGTGGCGAAGAGGATAAAAAAAAAAAAAATATTACGCTCAATAGCCCACAAAACATGTACCTCTGCTTTTATTTTGAGTCCTCCATCTGAGGAGTCCGTTTTCTCATCACTTCAAGACGCCTCAGTCCTCCGTTATCCCATTTTCTCTGACTTACTGAAACCAACCTCTCTATATAATGAATTTGAATGTGAGAGAGAACACCTTTGTTTTGAGTCAACTTAGATATGTCTGTTTACAGTTGGAACATTCAAGATCCATTGTGAGTGGTGTTGAACGCTTCAACTGTCCTTATTGTTAGTAAGACGTGTCAAGTAGGAGAGTGTTGAGTTTGCCAGTTAGAGTGGCGTATTTTAGGTCGTCCGTGGGGATGGATATCCATGGGTTTCTGATCGCTACTGAAGTTATATTGTTTTGTCGCCCCGACATCAGAGAATCTGATGTTCATAGTTTAGTTAGTGTCAGTTGTCTATTTAAGAAAGTCATTCATCTTCTGAACAGTTCCTGTCAAACTCAAAATTCTCCCAGATTTAACGGCCGTTTGACCAGGGATGTGGTTTGCGGTCAGGTCAATAGAGTTGCGAACGCATATATAACTTCAATTCTCCTCTTTACTGACAAACTCAACCTCTGATTAAATTATAATTATAGATGTAGAAAATTAGCCTGATCTGTGACACTGACGGTCACAGCTAGGTGTCCAACGACTACTGTGAATAGAGGGTCTATTGTTAGTGAAATTTATCTTTCTAGTAGGAATATACCCTCAGGCCGGTATATATGCAGGCCCGCGAGGGGAAATCACTCCTTCTGTGATTTCTCCTCCACGTTTCCAGGTATGTTCACGTGTGTTCCACGCCGCCATATTAACTCAGTTTAACTTAGTCATTTTTTGTGAATATCAGTGTTCATGTTTTAACATAGTACCTTCAGTGTCAAGTAAAGTAGAGGTCTAGCTATCGTCTGAACCGGTGCCAGACGTATGCTTTGTATAGTGAAGTTAAATATTCACTCCTGTGATTTCTCCTCCATGTCTCCAGACGCTGTTGTGGGGGTTAGCAACACTCCTGAGATTCGGGAGCCGCCGATGGGCACGATGCCTCTCGAAAAACGTCTTTAAAGTGGCGAGATTCCTTGGCAGACGCCACGGCCCACCGCCACGAGTCAACTTTTCCCGGGCCAGGCGCTCCAAGCTAGCGAGTGAGCCTGTAAACAACTCTGGCCCACTGACTCCGTCGTATGATCATGGTCTATCTACTGTTCTTGGTTATATGTATGGAGCCGTATTAATATCCATGCTTAGGGATGACTAGCAGAAATATAGTCATCCCAGGTTAAGTATTGAACCCCTGAATGAGAGTTCAAGGTACCAGGTGGTTCCTTGTGAAATGATAAGAAGTATGGTATGTTACTAATTGTGGAACTGCCCAGTGTGTTGTGTATTCATCTGTAGTACTCATGAAAGAATAACCTGAGAGTATCATGCTCTAATCAAGAAGTGGAGAGGTAATTTGTTACTTGTTAAAGTAAGACCTGAGGGTCCAGTGATGGCTTGTGAATAATAGTACGGAATCTCATGTGTCAAGGTAATGATATCCCAATTGTCTAATAAAGTAATGAGTATTTGGAGGTGTTGAATGAGGTAAGAAGCTCTTGAATTTTTTGATGGTTTAATAAGTTAATTGCGGTTCTGTTTAGCGTGAGTGAATCTAAGATGCATCTTCTCCACTCACTGTGTTAATAAATATTGAATTAGTAATCTGAGTATCACCACTCTACTCCTTCTAAACATTGGTTCCCAGAAAATAATACTTACTCACGTGCCTAGACATCTACCACACTACCCATCAACTTTCCATGAGTTAGGTTATATAATGAAAAGTCTGGGTGGTGGCAGCTACCCTTTGTAAGTATAAAAAGTGTTGTACAAAGAATAACATGGTTCCCCAGACTAACCCATGCATAAGAAAGACATAAAACAAAGTATACTTCAGAAAGGAAAGAACATTGACTTGGAAAACATAAGTAGAGAAGCATAAGAGTTACTTGTATAAGAATATAAGGTATATAGAGATAAAGAACATATCAGAATATGAGCAAGAATACATAAGAATAAATGTATATATATATATATATATTTTATGAAAATCCACAATGAAAACGTGGATAAGATAAATCTTGATAAAATCACACGGGAAAATGGAAACAACGGAGTACCTTAGCTTTCGTCTTTATTCAAGACATCTTCAGAGGCAACTGGATTACATGGACAGAGAGAGGCTTAAATATACAGGGTGACCTAAAAACATGAGGTCAGGTCAAAATGATGACATCCACTAATCTCCACACCAACACACACGTAGAGGAGCTTAAGAGAAGGGTGGTGACGTGACTAGTCAAGTCAGGTCAGAAAAAAAAAAAAAAAAAAGGGGACCCACAAAATAACTATCATACATCTAGATCAAAGGTTTTTAAAGCATTTTTAACCTTGGGCCACTGACAAATAAATTTATGTAACATATTATCAGTTTTTAACTGACCATCACTAAGGTTTATTGATTTTAATTCCTTAATCAAACTAGCTTCAACAAGAAGTCTTTCTGTGACACAAGATGATTTGAAAACTTCTAAGCTTTTTTCCCAAGCAATGGGGTGATTATTATTCCTAACATGAACGAACAAGGCACTGCTTTCAGATGCAGTTCTAATATTATACTTATGTTGTTTGATTCTGAGCTGCAGTGTTTTTCCTGTCTGACCTACATAATTACAATTACATTTGCTACATGGAATACAATAAACACTACCATTTACATTCAAACTTGGGCTATTCCTTATTAACATATTAGTAATGGTTGAGTCATACTTGAAAACAACATTAATATTTAGAAGCTTGAGGGACCGAACTAACGGGACAAATTCATTACGATAGGGCAGAGTCAAAATATTCTTAAGTGTAGGAACTTGTCTGGTTTGAGAGGAATGAAAGGATTTTTTAGCCCTATTAAAACAACGATCAACAAACACAGAAGGGTACCCAAGTTTATGTGCAATAGAACGAATGTGTTTCAATTCATCGTCAATAAATTCAGAGTCACAAATACGCAGACATCTTAAGAACATAACAGAAAAAACTGACATTTTGGTAGACTCAAGGTGATTCGATAAAAAGTGAATGAAACTGTCTACCTGTGTGGGCTTTCTATATACCTTGAATTTATAGTTTTGGCCATTTCTCATGATAAGCATATCAAGAAATGGAAGGGATTCATTTATTTCTCTTTCAATTTTGAACGTGATACTGGGGACAATATTATTAAGTTTGTCTAAAAATTCAAATGGGTCACTGTTTATAGGCCAAAGACAAAGAACATCATCTACATATCTATACCATGGAGGAATAAAGTCCACTATATTGGGTAGTAATCTAGACTCAAAAAACTCCATATAAATACAAGCTAGAGGAGCAGAAAGACAATTACCCATGCTCATACCAAATATTTGCTTGTAGAACTTCCCATTTGCACTAAACACATTGTCAGTTACGCATAACTCTATCAATTTCAGGAAAGTATCATGTTCAACAGTTAAATCTAGCAGTTGTAATTTATCTTTAAGAAATGAAAGTAAGTCTTTGACAGGTACTCTAGTGAACAGTGAATTTACATCAAAACTTATTAATTCGCAAGGTTCGTTGTGTTTCTTGAGTTTATCAATTAAATCACTGCTATTGCGTATATGTGAATTAGAAATTTGGCCTGTAAGAGGGGATATCATCTTTACCAGCCACTTGGATAATTTGTAAGTAACAGACCCCACAGAACTCACGATAGGACGTAATGGATTATTAAGCTTGTGGGTTTTGATCAAGCCATACATATAAGGTAAAGTGGGATTGATTTGAGAGAGCTGTTTAGTGAGATCGGGGTTCTTTTTCAATAACATCTTCATTTTGGAATTAGATAACTTATTAATATTTTCCAGGGGATCTTTCGTAAGCTCACAATACGTGCTTTCATCACTAAGTAATGAATTCATCTTATCATTGTAGTCACTTTTATCCAAGATAACAATAGCATTAGACTTATCAGCCTTGGTAATATGGATATTCTTATTTCTTTTCAAGTTTATCAAGGCTGTTTCAAATCTTTTTGGAATGTTTGAAGCAAATTTCTTATTTAAAACACTATGTATACAACCTTTAGCTATGGAAATATCTTCATTTGTAACATCAGACGACTTCTTCTTTTCCAGGTTGATTAAACCTTTAGCAATAGTAAGCGGATTAACACACCGTTGAGTGATAGAAAACTTCCTACCAAAACCAAGAACAAGTTTCTCATTTGTCTGTAGATCATACGAGGATAAGTTTATGAACAAATTTGGATCACTCAATGTGGTCCAGTAACTCTCGTCAAACAGAGCATTTAATTTGGCATTTAACCTTCTTTTTTGGGCATTGTCAGTTTCAATAAGAAGTTGATATACATAATTACGAATGGTGTGCCACTTATCAACACAAACACTGTTTTGCATAAGTATTTTACACTGCGCACTGTGCTTGAAGGCTAATTTCACACTATCACTTGAACTCTTGATAAGGGAATCAAGCAACACCTTATCCAACTCAGAGAATGCTTGATTGTCAAGATTTCTTAGTCTACTTGGAAGACAGGACTTGGGAACAATTTTATCATCTCTGCAATCTTTCAAAAACTTCAACTTGTTTTTGAGACTATGAGCCTTCAGCAAACTCTTCTTGTAGTTGCGGTAGATGGGGCGAAGATGAGGATGTTGTTGACAGATTAAGAACACAGCGTAAGAGAGACGTGTAAGTTCCATATTTTATGAAAATCCACAATGAAAACGTGGATAAGATAAATCTTGATAAAATCACACGGGAAAATGGAAACAACGGAGTACCTTAGCTTTCGTCTTTATTCAAGACATCTTCAGAGGCAACTGGATTACATGGACAGAGAGAGGCTTAAATATACAGGGTGACCTAAAAACATGAGGTCAGGTCAAAATGATGACATCCACTAATCCCCACACCAACACACACGTAGAGGAGCTTAAGAAAAGGGTGGTGACGTGACTAGTCAAGTCAGGTCAGAAAAAAAAAAAAAAAAGGGGACCCACAAAATAACTATCATACATCTAGATCAAAGGTTTTTAAAGCATTTTTAACCTTGGGCCACTGACAAATGTGGATGTCATCATTTTGACCTGACCTCATGTTTTTAGGTCACCCTGTATATTTAAGCCTCTCTCTGTCCATGTAATCCAGTTGCCTCTGAAGATGTCTTGAATAAAGACGAAAGCTAAGGTACTCCGTTGTTTCCATTTTCCCGTGTGATTTTATCAAGATATATATATATATGTGTGTAAAGAGTTGAAGAAGGATAACTATATAAAACAGGGTACTCATTGGAAAGAGTACTACACAGAGCATACAAGTATATGGATAAATAGACTACTAACAGAAAAGAATAGCTGGATGGTAAATTATTGAAAAGAGAAAACTCGGCCCGTTACACTATCACCAAGAGTGATCCAGTAAGTAAACCCCTACAACCCGTAACTGTACGAGTTAAGAGTTTGGTGCAGTGGTAGCCAGCCGTGTCAGCACATCATTAACCTTTACCACAGTCAGTTGGCGCACGCCCAAGCTTGGAGACAGACGGCTGCTCACCATCAACAATGCATGAAGAACTCTTCAGTAGTGCCTAATGAGACAGCAAGCAACGTGACTGCCCTCAACAACTGCACTCGTCAACATCGGATGACGCGCCACTGACGATAGAAGGAGTGACTCAACGAGGAAGTGACGCCATCGTGTGAGTGACGTCAACAGACGACGCCTGGATGCTGTAGTAATCGACCCTGTAACATCAGCTAAAGGTTCAGGTGATCTTCAACTGTAGTACAAGTCCTCAATAACTATATCTTTATATATGTCTTTGGTGTGTTGACCAATCACTTCCTGAACGCTGGCCGTACTGGTCGGACGTGTAGGTCGCTCTCCTACACCTCCCTGGCTGGACACTTACAGTTGTGGGGTACGGGGGTTTGGGTTCACACACAGGATGGGATGGAGAAAGGAAACTCACGATGTGCTCTCTGTATACATGTTGTATTGGGTGTACAATACAGCTTGGTGCTGGGAAGTGGCAGCGTGGTTACAAGCGTGATGTAGAGAGAGCTGGTTGGTGAGGGTGCTCAGAGGAGGACAGCTTGTGGGTCGCCATGCACGCCGACGGGAGCGAGGACCGCCAGGCAGGCGGAGGAGGAGGAGGTGTTGCTAGCTGGTTGGTGTAGGTAGAAAGAGAGAGGTCACCACGAGGTCAGGTCTTAAATAGCGGAGGTAGGCGTGGCTTAGTAGTTGACCTCCGTCATGTAAGGCGGCGCTGGTTGACCTAGACCACGAGGCATACACTGGGAAATTCGTGGGGTCGGCTACTCAGCGACAAACAGCGTCTGTAGGGGAGAAATCCACTACACAGTCCTCACAAAGGTTAAGACAGGTTTGGTTGGTTTACTAGACTGTAACAGCACCTTTGCTTTATATAAATATACCCCAAACTCCAAGTTGTTTATCAAATTATTCAAAAGTGATTCACAATATTGTTTATGACTAGATCACTGAGGCTGTATCTGTCGTAGGGCTCAAGCCAAGGTCAGCCGATTCAGTAAACACTGCTCGCTCGCTACCACTCTCTCACACCCCAGAGAGGGGCAGTTCTCTCCATACCACTAGACAGGGAAGTTCACACTTAACAGAAGTGATATTCACAACACTTCCCTGGAGATAATTCACAATATATTCTCTCAGATTATATCTGTGTATACACCTGCTCTCAGCAATAAAACAGATAATGCCAAGAAGTGTTTACATCAAGACCTGCCACTTAAAAGTTCAGAACTTAATTAAAACAATTAGTGTCACACCAAAACAGCTGTCAACTGTTCCATGTATATATTTGAAACTCACTTCCTCAAAAGATTTGTATTCTATGTATTAAAACAAACATACCAGTTAAAATATCTAGACGGTCCGTCCCTCGTAACGATCTTCAGGAGTGAAGTGCTTCCCCATCTGGAGTACTGTCACCCCATCTGGTCCCCGAGATATGCTAGGGACTGTCAGTTGGTTGAAAATGTTCAAAGGAGGGCCACCAGACTGGTGCCTGCACTTCGGCACCTCAGTTACCCTGAGAGATTGGAGCGCCTGAACTTGCCTAGCTTATACTACAGACGGGCAAGGGGGGCCCTAGTTGAGGTGTATAAGCATCTCAGAGGGCACTACTCAGTTGAGTGTCCTTACTTGGAGCTGGCGGACGCTCGCCCCACAAGGGGTCACAGCTCAAGATTGAAGAAGCCGCAAGACCAGAAAACCGTGAGGGCAAACTTTTTCGGAGTGAGGGTTGTAAATTCTTGGAACAATCTACCAGAGAGTGTTGTGGCGGTACCGAGTGTGAGCTCTTTCAAGACAAGACTTGACCAACACTGGAGCGGGTTCAGGTACACTCAGGAGCCGGTGCATGTCCAGTATTTGCCAACAGTGCGTGACAGAGACGTGACCGATCGCCCGGGCGGCTAGCGAGCCGATCAGTGGCGAAGAGGGTAAAAGTAAAAGACCATTACACATCACCCACATAGTTCAAAGTGCTGTTTTCACCTTGTAAATGTTCATACATTAGATGGAGGCTAGGCCAGGGAAGTGTCAGTGTGGACCTGGGTACAGCACTTGGAGGAACCAATAAACCTTTACTGAGTGAACACAATGATCTGGTTCTCCATGATGTGTCATCATCCCAGAATGTAGGAAAAAAGTCACAAACCTTAACCTAACTTAACATTATTTAGGCTGTTTAAAAGATGTGTTTATATCCCTGACTTTTTCTAACCCCAATTGTGACTTTCTTTCCGGACACCTGAGCTCATCCCTCCCCCTAAACAGAAGACGTCATCATAAGTGAGGAACAACTCTCCTGGCACTGAAACTTTGGATGATAAAGTACATCCTCTCTAGAGGAAGTCAGGTGACTCAATATGACACATGTATACAGGCGACTCAAGAAGTATTGTGTTATTATACATGAACATTAATTATTTAATAAAAAAAACGATTAAAACATTTGGTAACTAAACGAAATACAGAAAAAAAGGTGATTTGGCACCAGGCATAAACCATCGAGCAGTGAGATGATTGTAGGCGTATTAACAATGTTTTAGGTTTTATTTTCGTCTTTAATAAATTATCTTTGTGTTTGTTATTATTTTCTATCACAAGCAACAGTTACTTTCATGTATATTGATTGATTGATACGTTTATTGAGATACAAAAAACATTAATACATCTCAAAGGGATGAAGTGACATAAGTCATCCCCACCCCAGTCCAGGAATGTCCCTCACAGGACTCACATAAATCCCTAATATTTCATATAATCAGTTATATACATACATAGTTATATTCTAGAAGCGAAATTTCTATATTTCTTTAATACATTGTAGTGGCTACTCTCCCCTACAACTTCCAACTGAGCTCCGGCCGCACTCCGACCAGCCAATCAGCGTACAGCCAGAACAGAACAGAAAAATGCTAGTGACAGGGGGGGAAGGAGGTTCAGAGGAGGAATAAAGGGAGGATGGAAGTGAATTTTAGAAGGAGAGAACAGGTGCAGTGGCTAAACACCGCTTGCGTGAGGGGGTAGGCAAAATGCCCTGAGGGTGCAACAATCACAATCAGGACGAGGCAGAGGGAGGGCGGGAGCAGGTCCGGGCAAGCAAAGGGCCAACGCAGGTGCTCATGGTTGTCGTCCAGCTTAGGTAGTGTTGGCAAAGCGGAGGAAGAACCGCCCCGCCACGGCAGCGGCGCAAGCCGAGAAGCGCAGGTGGACGGACGCACAGGCCACACACGAACAAATTAACAGAGAAGGTGAAAACATGGAAATTTTGCTAGTCGTAGGGTTGTTTGGAGAAAGATGAAGGTAAAGTCTTTGCGTACAGCAGACAGACAGACAGAAAATGCTAGTGACAGGGGGGAAGGAGGTTCAGAGGAAGAATAAAGAGAGGATGGAAGTGAATTTTAGAAGGAGAGAACAGATGCAGTGGCTAGACACCGCTTGCGTGAGGGGTTCAGGGGTGGGGGCAGCTGGGAGGCGACAAGACAAAGCCAGGCTGGCGTCAGGTCAAGCGTCAGGTGCAGCGTGTTGGGTTGGGCAATGGATGTTCAGTGCTTGGGCGGCTTGAATGTGTTTTGGTTTCTTGTGTGGAGGAGATGTCTTGGTCTTCTTAGCTTGAGGTCGATTTTCTTCTCACTCTTCTCCTCTTCTTGCTTTCTTGGAGTGTCCATTCGTTTGTGTTTGGGTCTTGTTGTTCGTCTTCCTCGTGAGGTAGGTTCTCATAGGTGTGGAAGAGGTCAGAGAGGGTGAGGTTGACCACGTGGGCTTCAGCTCCACGGGCCACGTGGTGTTCTTGGTTTTGTGTGGTGGGCGTCTTCTCGACAGTTTTCTTTTCTTGGTTTTTCTTTTTTTGGTTTTTCTTTTCTGCTGGTTTTTTCTTTTCTTGGGAGCGTACAGCAAGGAGGGCCTCTTTGTAGCTCAGTTTCTTCTCGAGGCGGACTTTGGCTACCCTGCATTCCTCCTTCCATCTGGGGCAGTTCCGGTCGGCGGAGGAGTGTGGGCCACCACAAGCAGCGCATTTCTTTTCTTCGTTGGGGCAGACCGTGTAGCGGTGTCCAGGGCTGCCACACTTGGAGCAGGTGTCCTCCTGCGCCTCACACTTGTTAACAGTGTGTCCATAGTGCTGGCATTTGTAACACCGATTCGGTCTGCAGTAGGGCTTGACTGGCACAGTTACCCACGCCAGTTGAGCCTCCTCGGGTAAGGTGGAGTAGACCATCAACCTCCAGTTCAGGATCAGAGCGTTTCACACCTTACTCTTGAGCCGCTATGATTGGTCCTCTCGCTACGCACACCCCAAATCCTGATCCTCGTTAATTGTATAACTACGGCCACGCCTGCCCAGGGAGAGAGGAGAGATTCGCCAGCCAGCCTTCGCCGTGAACGGACCTCTCTTCTGACCCTTCACTGCTAAGCAGCCAGCCTTCTTTCTACTGTTGACGACCTGACTACAACTCGACCTCTCTGTCTACCACTGGCCTTCCCAGAAATCTTTTTTGGGGCAACGCCCCTTGGGGGCCTCCGCCTTTGGAAACGACCACGACTGTCACCGGACTACCTCACGAGCGTTCAGGACTATCAACTCTAGTTAGCCCTCCCCACGGGTAGAGTGAGTGACCTACACTCCTGCTGGAGGGCAGCTACTGATTGGCAGTGCTGACGTGGTTTGAGGTCTTTCTCTCTTGCTGAAATCCTTCCTTACTTACCCTGGCCGAGGCACCTGCTTATATTTAAGTATTCGTGCTAGAGCCCCTCCAGTGGAGCACACCTCACAGTAGGTGGGATTGTGTGTGTCCGTTGGAGGTCGGGGAACACAGGCCAATCCGGCAGTGGAAAAACAGTGATAGTGCAGTTACACCACTGTCCGGGGGTCGCCTATAGGCACACTAAGAAGGGTCTTCAATAACCTTCTTTATCACCCACAATTATATGCTAGGAAGACACAAACAAATAAACCAATGGCTACCAAGGTTATACTCAAGATTATAGACAAGAGAACAGCCCCTTCACGTTCTCAGATAACTGAAACAGCGTATGGTACACTCAATGTACCCTTCACAAGGATTTTCTCCTCGAACGATGGATACACTGCAATATGCAGGGACTACAGGGATGCGGATACCATTCTGAGCCCTGAGGGAATGCAAGCCTTTGGAGACATAGAACTCCAGGTCATTATGCCACCAGAGGTTAAAGCAAAAAGATCAGTATTTGTACGTGGACTTGACTACGAATTTGGAAGGCACTCGGCACAAGAAATAAAAGAAGAACTAGAAATAAAAAACAACTGGTTAAAAATCGAAGAAGTGGTAAAAATAAAGCAATACACTCATTGCCTAAAGCTGAGATTCACTGACACTTCAATGGCAGACAAGGCCCTGGAATCTTAGGGTTAAACATGTCAGTACTCCCTAAACAACTAGAAAGGGAGAAATATGTTAATATTCTCACCTGCTTTATCTGCTATGCACATGAATCACATGCAACAAAAGACTGTCCTTAAAAGGAACTTAAAATATGCTCTGAATGTGCAGAAGAAGGCCATACCTTCCGGGACTGCAAGAATCAATCCAAAGCTTGTATAAACTGTAAAAATCAGAAGGAACCTGGATATAAGACCCACAGAACCCTAGCAATGGCCTGTCCATACAAAAAGAAAATAATAAATGAAAAGTAGCAAAGGAAAAACAACAACAAGAACAGAAGGAGAATACAACATATGCTGCTATTGCAAAGAAAGTAGTTGAAGAAACAACACAACCACAGAATACCACCAAAATTGTACTGAGCGAAATACGAGACTACAAAGTGCTCATCTGCCTATTATACTCTCACATAATGAACATAGGGAATCCAGGCACGTTCGAAATAGAAATGAACAAAATGCTAGGAAGAAGCAATCTCCCAACAATGAGTTTCCCAGCAAACCCAGCTTCCGGATCTATGCTACAAGCGTCCCGCTTAACCAACCCAGATGCACCACAGGAGACAGTCAACGGAGAAGAAAAAGGAGCAACGGAGCAAACACCAGCCGCAACAGTACACGAAACAAACGAAGCTGACAAGGCAAAGTCACAAATGATTGAAACATCCACCCAAAGTACAGCAGAGAGGCAGGACCTTCAAAATAACATCCAAAGAGAGACAGGAGCCGTAAGGAAAAAAGTCTCAACAGCAACCATGGATACCCAGGGCGAGGAAACGCTACTGACTTTAGAATGTGCAGACGACTGTGAACTACAGCTTCACTGGTGTGACAAAATATTTATTCCTAATGAATGCAAAACGATGCCAGACATTATACAAGCCATAACGAAACAAGAACTAAAATGGACCTACTCTAACGACAAATACTCTGAAGCACTAGTGGAGGCTTACCTGATAAACCAAAGGATTAAAATAAGGAGACACAACTTCAAAAAATAAGAACAATGGAAATTCCAAAGAATCCGTAACGGACTGGTTCCAGACAAGAGATCGCCATCAGCGCAACAAACAAGAAACAAAAAATCAAAACACAATGAATAAAGAAAAACCCAGAAGACTTACCATCATACAACACAACGTCTGCAACTGGGAAACAAATGAAAACAACCTTGCAAACACATACCTCAGCATTGATCCAGACATAATTTTAATAAATAGTCACGGCAATTCAAATTCCAAGAAAATAAAAATATTTGGATATACAACCTACCAAAGAAATAAAACAGAAGAATTAAATGATGGCGTGGCCATTGCTGTAAAACACATACTCAAACATCAAATCATCGACGAATTCCAGGATGAATTCCTGGGAATCAAAATAACTACCACACTAGGAGAAATAGCAATAGCCACAACATATTTACCGCCAAGACGGAACTACCTGCCGGCCCCAGACTTGATAAAACTGTTGAACTACAACTGCCCAACATATATAATAGGAGATCTGAACCCAAGACATCCAATGTTCGGCCACGGAAACAGGAACAGGGTGGGCACTGCACTGCATACCATAATGAACACAGGGAAGCTGATCCACCTAGGACCACATTTCACCACATTCATTGGCAATAACAAAACAACAACCCCAGACAAAGTCTTCACCAATAACAAGGCATTCCTGAATTACCATATAAAACAAGGACCACTAACTACCAGCGACCACATTCCAATGATAATAAAACTATCCACAAGCCCAATCCAAGTACCAACTACCCCACGTTTCCAAATGCAAAAAGCAGACTGGGAAGGCTACAGGAAGCAACTAGAACAAGTTAAGATCCCAGATCTCCAAGGCAAAACACTAGAAGATATTGACAACGAAACAGATACCCTTATACGTAACATCAAAAAGGCAACAGAGAACAACATACCAATCACAACATATCGAACGCTACCACACATCAGGACATCCCATGAATTGCGAATGCTCCAAGTACAATACAATAACATAATGATGTACATACACAACTATCCACCAACAACAGAGCTTATTAGAAACTTAAGGCAAATACAACAAAAGTTAAAAGATGAAAGCCTGATAGCACACCAATAGATATGGAACGAACTAATAAACAACCTGGATACCACAAGAAATGACAAGAACTTCTGGTAGAACGTAAACAAACTTCTAGGAAACGACAAGCCTCAACAAAAGTACATAAAGGACCAAAACGGGAAAAAACTCTTTGAAGAAAAAGAGATAGAATCCGCATACAGGAAAGAATGGAAAAAAGTATTTCAAATATCAGAAGAATAAAATGAGGAATTTGACGAGGAACACGAAAATCATATCTGCAGAGAAATGGCTGAAATGATACATTGGATAACCCCATACCATGTGGTGGACAAAACCAGGCTCAACCCGATGGAACCAATTACAGAAGGAGAACTGCTACACTACATCAGGCACACTAAAGAAAAAGCACCAGGATTTACAAAAATCACAAGAAATATGATTCTATACCTACCCAACAACTGCACACAAGGCATCCTTGAAATATTTAACTCAGCTTTGGCAAGTGGATACTTCATTGATGCATTTAAAAACGCAAAACTCATATTCATACCGAAACCAGCCAAAGACCACACTCAAGTAATTAACTACAGACCGATTTCCCTACTCGAAGTTATAGGAAAACTATTTGAAAAGACAATAAACAAGAGAATCAGAAAACACAGAAGTGAAAACGGACTACTAAACCCCAGACAACATGGATTCACTGAAAAAAAGGGAACACATACTGCACTAGCCATAATCACGGAAACGTTAGCCAACAAGAAAGCAGAAAGAAACCAAGTCAACATTGTACTAAGAGACGTTAAGAAAGCGTTCGATAAAGTATGGCACCTAGGATTAAAATTTAAACTGCTTCAATTAAATCTCCCAGAACCAATAGAAAAAATCGCCTGTGACTTCCTCGACGATCGCACGGCACAAATACAAATTGGCAGCTATATAGGACCACCCATAGAACTGAAAAGTGGAGTACCCCAAGGCAGTGTCCTTTCACCCACGCTGTACAATATCTACACAGCAGACCTACCAGAACCAGCTCCCTACAGTGAATACATAAGTTTTGCAGACGATATCACACAAATCATCACATACCCTGGCAAATCAACAGCAATAATGGCACAACATACTGCCAACGCAATAGAGAACATCAACCGGTACGAAAAAAAGTGGAAGATACAAACGAACACCAATAAGTTTAAAATAATCCCAATCGCTAAAAGGAAAAAAGAACCCATTATAGTAGACAACAAAGTGATTCCATATGCCATGGAAGGCACTGTCCTAGGGCTGAAGATAACAACAAAAGGCTACAAAACATTCATCACCGAAAAACTTGCAAAAACCAGAAACATGGTAATTAAATTTAAACGTTTCAGAAGCCTGTCAGCAAAAAACAAGTTAAAGTTATATAGAGCCTTTGTCCAATCCCGACTAGTATATCCGCCAATTCCCCTACATGCAATAAAACAAACAAACATAAAGAAACTGCAGACAATTCAAAACTTAGCCCTAAGGGATGTATACATCAGATATCCTGACATAGTCACCAACCGTCAACTACACCAACGAGCGCAAATAGAACCCCTAAACGTTTACCTACACCAACACTCAAAAAGAATATGGACAAAGTTAGAAGAAATAGAACCAGGACCAATCAAAGAATGGATGGAAGAGACAGAAGACGGAAGAAGAGAACACTCGTGGTTCCCTCGCAGTAAAAGAAGAGCCCTAGAACCCACACCAACTCCACTCTACTAAAAGATGCAAGGTTACCCCAGTGACAACCTTGGCAGCCCTACCACTTACAACATTAGATCATAAAAAGATGGGATGTTCTTGGCAGAAACACAAGTACCTGCCCTAGACTCCTCACCATTGGCTTGGACATAACACACGAAAATGAAAGGCATAAAAATGCAACAGTTGCTAAACATACAAACACCTGACATAAATATAACACCTAAGACGAAAGTTAGCTGAAACACAAACATGAGATAACAGAAGCACTTGGGTTGAGCCCCAAGACCTAGCATTCTACTACTATTTTCCAATTTCCTCGCTTTTCTTCTGCACTATCCACCAACCCCAAGTCCCTCCAAATTCCACCATTATTCTTCAAGTCCAGTTCCCGCACCACCAATCTACCCATCTGCATCAAGATTTCTTCATACTTTACTTCATCCATCGATCGATCGAACGAGAGGACATTCTACACTCAGCTACTGGACCAGCAACATCTCTCTCAGCTCCTCACCTAGTCACTCCTAAGCACTGCGCTGTACAACAATATATATATATATATATACAGAAAGCGCATTGTGAGTTTCTGTCCTACCTCATTCCTGAGTGGATACATCTACTGTACATGTACGTACGTTTGTGTGCCCATACAACTAAAGAGAATTGACAACTGGCCACATACAGTACGCTACATACCTCCCTGCCTACTACCTACAACGACACATCTATAGCTAAAATATATACCAAATATCGTTAAATACCTCCATATAAACACTTAAAACTATTGAATAGAACTTAACAAGTATTTAGCTACAATTAACACATACCAGAAGAAACGTGGAGTAAGATGTAGAGCTCAGAGCGACACACTGCCTCGACTGTCTCCTGGAGGTAACTGAACTGTTTGTACGTCATAGACCCTCCTCCTTCCGCCCACCACGTCGTCCAAATGGTTAACTATAATACAAACTTCATCGTATATACAGATTTTAATATAAGTTTATGGTCAATTAAGTAATTTAAATAAATTAGAAATTTACATAAGATATTAGATATCCAATTCAAATTCCAAACATTTATTGACCATTACACCAAAAGGAGCTGGTCAGCATGTTAACTCGCCCTCCCAAAACAAGTCTTAACAAGAGCTCTTTAACATTCTACTTATCCTAAATCAGATATGTATACAACAGATATGCATAAAATCTACAATCTTATGTTAAACTTACAGAACTTTTTCCTAATATTCTTAACCATATCTTTGTTTATTAAATAACAAACCGTCTCTGTAATATCAGTAATGATGTAATGATCGTGATGACGGCTAACCTGAAAACCTTAAGGATTCATATTACGCTCAAACGTCCACAAAACCTTCTGAGTCCCCCAGTGGAAACATCCCCGTTTTCTCTGTTTCCCCGTCTTTGTTTAGTGGGAACTTGGAATATAATCCACGGATTTAGTAGCAGACGCTGTATGTTGGGACCTGTTGCCATCCAACCCTTTGTAATCAATTTAATTTTGCTTTTGATAGCTGAGTCAGAGCATTGTTAGTGAAGATAATAGTAGAGAATGAAAATGAGTTCAGAGTCTCAATTTCACCGTCAGAGTGTACAGTAAATTAATTCATCGGAATAGAAGTAGGTGGACTCCCTGGCCTGTTTTGAGTGAGGGCCCCGCGGGCATTTCTACCGTTAGTGAGTGCCCGTCCCTTCATCCATACAGGTATGCCATTCCACTCTGTGTTGTAATTCGCCCTTCTTTAAGTGATTTGACCCAATTAATAGTTGATTGTACAAGTGTTACAGTAACGTAGTTGATATGCTCTGAGTGAAGTCATATTTACGTCTTTAACGTCCCCTGAAACGTGATGTTGTTGTCACCGTTAGTGAGTGCCCGTCCCTTCATCCATACAGGTCCCCTGACGCTGCCCCGTTTGTCTCCCGATCCCATTGTGATTCTTGAATCGCTCTACCATCCAACAACGGCCTCGGATGTATTAGATGTCCAGCCGGGATCATATATGAGAAGATGGCACCGATGCGGCCTGATTAATGTGCCCCAAGGCTTCGTTGGGCCAGACCCCAGACCCGCCATGTGTCTGGCTACCCCACAATAACAACAGCCCCAGTGCTCTACCCTGGGTTACTCCTTGGAAGTATTTGTCCACAGAGAGTGTTGTAACATGTATGTTAGGGATAATTAGTTGGAAATAATTATCCTGTGTTGGGTAGTGGACCCCTGCATATACTAGTGTCATTGTTTACGTATATGTTGAATAATCTACAATGAGTGCCATGTAATGTACCACCAGTAATGTTGTGAGTAAGAGTAAAGAAGAAGGAACTGAGTTTGCACTAAGCCCAGGAGGTGAACCTGGTAATCATATGATTAATACAAAATCTTTCCCCATTAATTGCATATTAATAAACTTGTTTTTAGAGTACTTTAGGTGTATTCATTTCTCCCACAGTATTTTACCTTTATTTCCATCCAAGTGACCTGATACCAAAATTACCATACTCACGTGCCTAGACCCTCGACCATGCTACCAAAAGAATGCCCAGGCTACCAAAAGAATGACCATGCTACCAAAAGAATGCCCAGGCTACCAAAGGAATGTCCATGCTACCCAAGAATAGGTGACGGAACTGAGTAAGAGTAAGAACTAAGAGAAGTAAATACGATGAGGGTGGTGTAGAAACAGAGAGGGAGTCAGGCCCCCTCACATTGGTGACAGGCCAAGAATCCGCCCCCTCACAATGAGGCAGAAAGTGAGCTCATCTACCTGAGACTTGGCCACAATATTCGTGATGCCATATGGCAGCAGGGTCTACCATTAGACAACACATGGGCAGTTGTCAATTCTCTTTAGTTATCTATTGTCTCCTTGTATGGGCATATGTGGCGTACTGTTGTGGCAGGTTGTCAGGGTCTCTTATTGGCTTCACAACGGACGTACATGTAATATATCCAACACTCAGGTTTGTGGTACAATAGAAAGTCACAATGTGTTTCCCGTATATATATATATATATACCCTGTATATATATATACTTCATTTTTAGTCCATTTAACACGCGGACTTTGAACATATAATCAACGACCTTGCTGGTGAGGTCGTTGATTATATATATATATATATATATATATATATATATATATATATATATATATATATATATAATATATATATATATATATATATTATAATATATATTATATATATATATGCAAGTAAATCACTGTAGGTGCGTGTGATCTAGGTATATGCTGATAACCACAAGGAAAGAAGAAAACACGAAGTTCCCAAGCGCTTTCGTGTAATTCACATCTTCAGGGGTGAGTACAGACTAGAGAGAGTAATACAAATCAAGGTGAATATATACAGAGGAGGGTGAGGCCAGGTCCACAATGGTGCTATTTAAAGATTAGTAGGGTCATTACCTAATACCTGACCATTGTGGACCTGGCCTCACCCTCCTCTGTATATATTCACAGGCTTTGTGTGAAATATAACAGAGTCTAGAACTGCTTTTAGTGTCCTTGTGGCCTAGCCGGTAAGCGTTCCCTAGTCACACCCAGTAGGTCTAGGGTTCGATTCCTTGCTGGTGAGGTCGTTGATTATATGTTCAAAGTCCGCGTGTTATATGGACTAAAAATGAAGTATATATATATATATATATATATATATGTAACCGGTCGGAATTTACTGGACTTTAATTTCTCACTTGACTTGGGGTTTATTAAAGATTATTAGATGGTAATGCAGTGGAAGCGCCCCTTTGAGAAAAATCCCGAACCAGCACAAGAACACTTAAATCTACTAAACAAAATGAATTATCCGTGACCCGTGGAAGGATAGCGTCTGTGACAGGGATGAATGAGACACTTATATTTAGACACTTATATTTAGACACTTATATTCCCCCCAACACGACAAACACAATCAAATAATGGTACACCAATATGCGCACCTCTTAACTTGAACTTAAAACACTACTCTGGGGAATAAAAGTTATACATGATATAGAAATTATTAGAAACTCAGGCAACAATAAATTTGAAGTATTAAGAAATGTTGCTTGCACACATGAAACAGGCCTTAAGGGCTTTCACAAAATAATATCAGTCACTTAGGAAATGGTATTAAAAAATAAGAAATTAACTACTCTACAATGAATAGGCCTTAAGGGCTTCCAACAAAATAATATCAGTCACTGAGGAAATGGTAATAAAAAATAAGAAATTAAGTACTCTTCAATGAATAGGCCTTAAGGGCTTTCAACAAAATTATATCACCCCAACAGATGCACACTTCCTAACCTAACTTAACCACTACTCTGGGGAACAAGGTTATACCTGAGATCAGAATTATGAAGAACAATTAGATGCATTAAAAGAATCAAATCACAGTATCACTCTGGTTCCACTTAATGGCACAAACATTCAAAAACAATACTATCAAAATTATTTAGGAACTATTAAACTACACACGTCAAGATAATACCAGTCTGAGGAATGGTGTTAACTACACCCGTAATAAGGGAGGAAAAATGTTCCTCTAGGTATCTCCTAGAGACCTAGACTCACGGTCTCAGTGTGTGGCCATTAGTTTACTCAGATAGCCTCAGTGTACTCCCAGTGCGTCCATAAAGCGGAAGGGAGTGAGCCAATCAGACCTTGTACAGTTGAGAGAAACTTTAGCTTCCCGTTAGCAAGAGGGTTTCACTAGCTGCTCGGGACATGTGGTGTTGTGCACCCGAGTGGTAAGAACTGATCACCCACTGCTGATGCTGGTCCCGTGTCGTTTTAGTTGTCGGGAGCACTCGTTCACTCAAGAGATCCTTTGCTACCCGGCTAAACAGTGACAGGCCTACACTGATCGGTCCAATGGCGACAATCGCCACCCTCAATCATCAACGGCAGTCAATCTCTCGCAGTCAACTCCGGTCAACTCCGGTCAACTCCAGTCAAGTGGGTTCTGACGGAAACCCTGAAATGAACTCACTGTTAGCTCTAGTTAACTTTACCACTGCCCTATCTAAACCCTGTCTGAGATTGCATGAGACTTACTTGTTATACTGCCATAGCGCAGCACAGGTGACTAGGCCACGTGACTATTTCTGTGACAGACGCGCAGGGACGTCTTGTCTGTGTGAATGCTTCCCGCCACTGAGGCCTAGCCAGCGTGGCGTCTCCTCTCAAGGCGTTAGCTTAGGTCTACGTGACATATTTTCCGCCTAACTAATAACTCCTTGGGACAACCGTAACATTATTCAGACTGATAAACGATCTATAATAATTTCAAATTCAATAATAGTCCCTTACTTCATGAATCGCATCATTATTAATTCGGTGAATTATATTTAATATCATATAGGCCTAGTTCCACCATCTCTCGCTGTGAGCAGGAAGCGCTCTCTCCCCTCAGATGACCTTGAACGCTCAGTATCGCTAATGGCGGGGCATTTGAAATTACTCTGAAATTTCTGAATATTACATATATATATATATATATATATATATATATATATATATATATATATATATATATATATATATATATATATATATATATATTTATATATATATATATATATATATATATATATATATATATATATATATATATATATATATATATATATATATATGCAAGTAATCACTGTAGGTGCGCGTGATCTAGGTATATGCTGATAACCACCAGGAAAGAAGAAACACGAAGTTCCAGCGCTTCGTGTAATTCACATCTCAGGGTGAGTACAGACTAGATAGAGTAATGCAGAACAAGATGAATATATACAGAGGAGGGTGAGACCAGGTCCACCTGACCATTGTGGACCTGGTCTCACCCCTCTGTATATATTCATCTTGTTCTGCATTACTCTATCTAGTCTGTACTCACCCTGAAGATGTGAATACACGAAAGCGCTTGGAACTTCGTGTTTCTTCTTTCCTGTGGTATCAGCATATATATATATATATATATATTGTTGCACAGCACAGTGTTAAAGAGATACTAGGGCGGGCATAGCTTGCTCAGAGTTCCTGTAGGGCGAGGAGCTTTCTGAGGGAGCGTGTGGTGTGGAGCTGTTGAGAGATGTTGCTTGCTGGTGACGGTAAGTAGAAAGAGGTCGATGACGGCCAGGTGAGGCTTGATGGTTGGCACCCGCTTTGTTCGGCGTATGGGACAAAAGCAGGGGGCTAAGCCTCGCCCCCTCAGGATCACACTAGTGAGCGAGGATGAGAAATGGCAAGTTATTCGGCAGGCAAAAAATTTAGCAAGGAGCGAGGCATTTCGGGATGTATTCATTCACCCAGACCGCACGGTAATGCAGAGGGAACAGCACAAGAAGCTCCTGCATGACTTGAAGCAGAAGAGGGAGGAGTCGAGGAGGAACGGGGACAGGTGTACATGGGTTATACTCAGGGGGAGGGTAGTGGAAACAAGTGTGCCGACACAGGGCCAGGGGGCAGCAGTGCACCCTCCACCCACTCAACCCCCCACTCGGGAGGCGGCACCAGCTCAGCCTACCGGACAGGAGGGAACGAGCGCCGTGTAAACAATGACATTTCTAACCACACCCTGCAAAATACAGTGTACTTAGCAAATGCTGCAGCTTCTGAGAATGTGGGGGGAGCGGGTTTATTACTAAGAGCAGAGACGTTACCGAGAACAAATTCTGGCTTAAATGTCATGTACACTAATACTGACACGTTCCTTGATAAGAGAGAGGAGTTTGAAACACTACTAAGAGTACACCAACCAGATATTGTAGGAGTTGTAGAACTGTTGTACAAGAACAGGAGAATCGACCCAGAGGAATGTGAGTTCAGTATTGCTGGATATGACTCATTTACGAACCTAACTCAAGAATCCTGCAGGAGGGGTGTGGTTATCTTCGCTAGGCAAGACCTTAGAGCCAGCCAGGCGAGGGTACAGGGAGAGGATGTTTTTGAAGAGTCCAAGTGGTGTAAAATTAAATTAAAGGGAGGGGACTTACTTATCGTCGGGTGTATCTACAGATCCCCAAACTGTGGCCCATTAAATCAAAGGAACTTAAGAACCTTAATAAACAATGCGGCGATGCTCAACCCTAGCCACCTCCTTATCATGGGGGACTTTAACTATGGCGACATCGACTGGAGAAACGAGTCCACCCCGAATGACTTGAATAACCCTGCTACTCCTTTTGTAGAAACTCTGAGAGATAATTTTCTGTTCCAACATGTGAGAGACCCGACACATTACAGAGGGGAGCAAACACCCAAGCCACTTGACCTCATCATAACAAACGAGAAGGGTATGGTGGCCAAACTGGAACACCTTGCCCCAGTTGGCACCAGTCACCATACAGTGTTGTCATTCAGATTTAACTGTTACCTAGTTCAGGATAAGGCCAGGCTAAGGTGCAAATATTACAAGGGAAATTACAATGGGATGAGGGAAGAGATGAGGGGTATCAACTGGCCTGACTTATTAAGGTACAAGAACGCAGACACTACGCTGAATATCATAACTAGTAAAATGACCCATTTGATCGATAAATATATACCCAAGACCAAACCCAGTGCTTCTAAGAATACGAGGGGATTCCTACACATGAACCATGCGGAGGTCGACAAAATTAAGAAGAAAACCCAGAAATTCAAGACGTGGGTTGGGTCAAACGATGAGCAAGACAGGAGGATGTATGCATGAGCCAGAAACCAAGCAAAGATAGAGTGTAGGAGGGCTGAAAAGGAGTTCCAGAGGCTGGTTGCACGCGAGGTCAAGTCAAACCCAAAGGCGTTTTACCGCTATGCAAAGTCGAAATTGAAAACGCGAGTAGGAGTATCAGACCTGAGGCTTGAAGATGGTAGTTACGCAGATTCTGACCAGGATAAAGCTGAGGCATTGAACAGCTTCTTTTCCTCAGTGTTCACAAGAGAGGATGCAACTAACCTTCCTGCGTTTGAGGACAGCCGGTTCGACACAGCACTGACCCACATTGTGTTCACAGAAGAGGGTATTAGAAATAAACTGTCCAGGCTAAAGGTCCATAAGAGTCCCGGACCTGACATGGTGCATCCTAGAGTGCTAAGAGAGCTGTGCAACGAGCTTGCAGAGCCCCTGAAGATTCTGTTTTGTAAATGCCTGGATGAACAAATGGTCCCCAGTGAATGGAAAGTGGGTTATGTGAGTCCTATCTTCAAGAAGGGCGATAGTCACTCCACGAACAACTATAGACCGGTGAGCCTGACCAGCATAATATGTAAAGTACTTGAGAGTATTATCAGAGATGCCGCGATGGAACATCTACTACGAAACAACCTTGTAAAAGATTGCCAACACGGTTTTATGCCGGGGCGCTCTTGCTTAACACAATTGCTCAAGGTATTGGATATTTGGACCCATATTCTAGAACGGGGTGGTAATATCGACAATATTTACCTAGATTTTGCCAAGGCTTTCGACAGTGTACCCCACGAAAGGCTGAAAATCAAACTGGAAGGGTATGGAATTCGGGGAAATGTCCTAGCGTGGATAGAAGACTTTCTACATGACCGCAAGCAGTGTGTGGTGATTAATGGCACGAAATCGTCATCTGTACCTGTAACAAGTGGGGTACCGCAGGGTAGTGTATTGGGCCCGCTGTTGTTTGTTTGTTTCATAAATGACATGCCTGACGTTGTACACTCCTCCATACAAATGTTTGCCGATGATGGCGAGTTATTTCGGGAAATTAAGAACAAAGCGGACTGTGAAGAGCTGCAGAAGGACCTCTGTAGGCTCCAGGAATGGTCGAAGAAATAGCTGCTGAGATTCAATGTCACGAAGTGTAAGAGGATGCACCTGGGGCATACCCACGGTAAGGAGGCGTATCATATGTCCCAACGGGATGAAGAAAATGCACTAGTTGAGACTGTGTGTGAGAAGAACCTAGGTGTGTATGTTGACAATGAGCTGAAGTTCTCGGGCCATTGTGAGAAGAAGGTAAATCAGGCAAATAAATTATTGGGTCTTATAAGAAGGTCGTTCAGATATCTAGACGGTCCATCCCTCGTGACGCTCTTCAGGAGTGAAGTGCTTCCCCATCTGGAGTACTGTCACCCCATCTGGTCCCCGAGATATGCTAGGGACTGTCAATTGGTTGAAAATGTTCAAAGGAGGGCCACCAAACTGGTGCCTGCACTTCGGCACTTCAGCTACCCTGAGAGATTGGAGCGCCTGAACTTGCCTAGCTTATTCTACAGACGGTTGAGGTGTATAAGCATCTCAGGGGGCACTACTCAGTTGAGTGTCCTTACTTGGAGCTGGCGGACGCTCGCCCCACAAGGGGTCACAGCTCAAGATTGAAGAAGCGGCAAGTCCAGAAAACCGTGAGGGCAAACTTTTTCGGAGTGAGGGTTGTAAACTCTTGGAACAATCTACCAGAGAGTGTTGTGACGGCACCGAGTGTGAGCTCTTTCAAGAGAAGACTTGACCAACACTGGAGCGGGTTCAGATACATTCAGGAGCCGGTGCATGCCCAGTATTTGCCAACAGTGCGTGACAGAGACGTGACCGATCGCCAAGGCGGCAAGCGAGCCGGTCTTTTGGTGAAGAATATAAATGAAAAGAGACGTGACTGATCGCCCAAGCGGCTAACAAGCCGATCAGTGGCGAAGAGGATAAAACTAAAACTATACAATTTAGAAACATCAGGATTTGGGGTGCGCGTAGTGTGAGAGCCAATCACAGAGGAGGAGGCCAGGAATCCCGGGCACTCTGGTCCAAGCGTTGCTGTGCGTCCGCAGTGGAGAGTAGGTCTACCAGCATCGCTGGCTGTACGCTGATTGGCTGGTAGGCGCGCGGGAGCTCAGTCGTCACTTGTAGGGGATGGGATCCACTACAATACTCCCCTTCCCCTCCGGGCGCGGCTGGAGGTTGGCAGGGTTGCGTCCCACAAGTGATACATACCGGGCAGTCGTATGTATGACTCTGTCTGGAGACACGAGATCTGTAGGAGAAGCAGATGTAGGAGGAGGGTTTTGGGTTAGAGGAGGTTGTACAGGCAATGGTTGTTGTGCTCCTGTCGCGGCAGGGGTAGCGTCACTAGCTGGGTAGACTGGGTCAGGGGTGGGGGCCATGACAGCAACAGGGTCTATGACAACAGCAGGGTGCAGGACAGGAACAGGGGGTACCTGAGGGTGGAAAGAGGGTGCCCAGAAATGTCGTGGGCGGGGTGGTGCTGCAAGGGGTAATGGTGGGCAGACTGGCGGAGAAGGTGCGGAATTAACGTGTTCAGGGCGGTGGGAAGGCTGGCATGGGGCAGTAGCCTTGAATGCAGAAACCGCCTGACGTAGTGTTTGTAGTAGGTCGTGACGGGCAGCAGGAGTGAAGTGGTCAAGGTCAGAACTAAGGCCTTGTGATGTGCTGCACGATAGTGGCAGAGGTTATGGCGCCTACCTGTCTCCGTCGATGTCGCTTCGCCGTGTAGGTGCAGTGGGGCTCACAGTGTTGAGCATTGGAGCCGAAACGTCTGTGATACCAGCATAAGGTAGACCCGTTGTGCTGGGGGCTGGCGGCGGTTTCTGGGGCAGGAGAGGCGCGTCGGTGATTGTAGGGCGCTGTGCGTGAGTCAGGAACGGGCCCAGCAGCAGACATGGAGAAGCAGAACTGTTCAATGGTGTCCATCCTGCAGTTCAAAGTCTGCAACAGGTCCCTGATGTCTTGTGAGGTATTGGTCATCTGTGGAGCGCTGATCAGGTTGACGAAACCGGAAGAAAGTGAGAGCGTAGCCGCGGAGTTGTGGGCGGACGCATGGTGCACAGCAGTGTATTCGTGGAATATTCTGTCTGCCGAGGGTGCGTAGAGTTCTGGTGTTGTAGAGTAATCTACTGTGGACAGGGTGACGCATACCTGTGTGGGGAGCTTTTGTGCATGAAGCTGGCGCAGGATAGAGTCGGGGAGTCTGTCTGTGTGACGGGAGTTCAGCCTACACATCTCCTGCCAGAGACGTCCCGGGGAAGAGTTTCCAAGGGAGATAGAGGATAGGTCTTGCAGGAGATTGGGGCTGGTCTGTTGATAAGGCGTCCTCAAGGCAACCCGCAGGTTAGCGAATTTGTTGTCATCTGGAGGGTTGGAAATGGTCTGTGAGACCTGTGTGGCGACTTCCGTGGTCAAGGCACACAGCAGAGCGCCGTACTTTTGCTCGTCAGTATAGGTTGTGAACCGATGAGGGTTGCATCCACATGAACTAACCAGTCCTCGACGTTGTGGTTGAAGGTTGGTAGAGAGATCCGTCCGTCCATTCTTGCGGAAGTGCGTCAAACCTGTTGGGGAAGGACGAGGGATGGGAGCTTGTTCCGAACCCCTTCCGTGTTCACAATCTCCTGGGAGGGAGGTGAACAGTTGCAGGGGGGACTTTGGGATGAATACACCTTTTAGGGTGCAGGTCCTTAGGTCAGAACCAAAGACTATATACAAAAGACAGGAACTAAACGAATCGCTGTGATCATTAGCTCTCTGTTTGTTGACCTTAAAAGTACCTTTGATAAGGCAAAAAAGAAAGTGATCTTAGAAAGTCTTGTAAGTAAAGGTATAAAAGGGAAATTAATGATGTGGATTACAGATTACTTAGCTAACAGAAAAGAGTGTGTCTGGTTTCAAGGTCATGAAACGGAAGAAAAAAATCTAGGGTTGGGTACCCCACAAGGTGGCGTTCTTACCACTATGCTATTTAATATTCTTAAGGACAGAATAGCTAGTTACAAATTCCAGAGCTTTTCCCAAGTAATCATTAATGCTGATGACATTCTAATCCAATGTAAGAATGAGGAAGATATGTCTAGGGTCATTGATCAGCTGCAGTATCGTTGTCCCTCCTTGGGACTGGTCATAAATGAAAATAAAACCAAATTTCAGTGAAGGGCAGTAAATGGAAAAGAATTTTGGTTAAATGGAATAAAACTGCAAAAAGAATCCAGTCACAAATATCTGGGAATGTTTGTGGGTATAAATAATAATGTTAAGGATCAAATTACTCATGTTCACTATATATGTACAGTAGGGGGCAGGGAAAAAACACTTATTTGAGTTGCAGGCTGCACTTTTCAGGCATCGTTTGTATGGCTGTAACAAACACCTGTGCAAAATTTCATGCCATTTCATGTATACTTACCCTGCCGCATAGCGAACGACTTTTTGTCAACTTTTAGTGTACTGTATACCAAAAATTAGGTGTCATTTAATGTTTTCCAGGATAATGATAAATTTTACATGGGTGACATCGATTTAATTCACATGTTATTTTACAGGTACACCGTATAGAAAATCATTACAAGTTCATATTGAAATTCTTTTTTGTGCGGAACCTTGGCATCATTTTCCTAGACAATAATCTTTGCCTAATATATCCATCTCTCGATTCTTATCCCGTCACTTCAGTGCAAGCTTCAGTCATCACTTTTATGCCTCTCTCGATCGCCTGAGTGCTGTTTGGCCACTTGGGCACCACTAATGGTGTCTCAAGAATGTCATTAACCTGTAGATTTGACAGAGAAGCAATGTAAGGAGGCTCAGTCTTGAGTTCATTCCTCCAGTTAATCATGGAATGATAGTTTTTTGCTTGCCACTTCAGTTTCGGAGTCACCACCTTTCTCATGTTGACTACAGGAGGCACATCCTCATTCCCATCTCCATCTTTACCCTCCTCATCAGTATAGTTTAACAAATTCTCGTCAACAGCAGCATCAGAATCTTCCTCCTCTTCTTCAGATCTGCTAGTGCATTCTTCCTTTTGCTGATTCTCTTCTCTAATTTTTCTTATCATTGAGACAGCTTTTTCTCTAACAGTCATCTGCACACATACCAAGAAGAAGTTGATCTGTGTGGGCGAAGTATGCATTTCTCTGGACAGCCTTCTTCACTATCGTCTCCTCCTCACTATTCAGGTGTTTCATATATAGCAGGGACTGGAATACGTTCCTTGAGCCGTGTGTTACGTAAGGGTGTATCTTGATGTAAAACCACATTGGAGCACTGAACTTTATTATTGTAATGACAATTCTTTTCAACTCATGGCTGGGTCTTGATGTTGCTACATACAGCCTGAGGATTCTACTCCATAAGGTGTTCCACCTTGACACACAGGGAGGACCTGGCTCAATAGCAGCCAAGTCATCTTCAACAACATCTGTGATAACTCCTTTACAAATCCTATACAGGTATTTCTGATCCCAGGACAGATCTTTCTCCACTTCATCATTAAACACAGGGAAATCAGGGAAACTGACTGGCTGGAAGGCGACAACTGGAAGCTCAGACAAAGTCTCCTTGATCTGCTTTCCAATGGGACCACGCCAATGCTCAGGACCACTTGGTTTACCATCAGTGATAAAAAACTGCGCGGAAAGGCAGCTCATTTCCGTGAAGCTGACATATGAAATAATGGAGCGGGTGACCAAGTAACATTTCAAGATGATGAATGACTCCATTTTCTGATCCTACATTTACAATGGCTTCCATCACAACCAACACACACAATGGGCTGCTGGGTTAGATTTTTCTCCACCAGAAACTCGTTAATAGTTTTGGCAATCTGCTTTCCGTGTCCAGTCTTGGGAGTCACATGTGTGAGATATTCATTGCCAGGCTCAACCATGATGACATAATGATCTTTCACCATCATCCTCGAACTCCATTTGTCGGTCTTCTCATTCTTTATCATAACACGAGTGGCGGTCTTCTTACCATCAAAATAGAGTGACGTCAAATTATCTGAACTAGCCATCTCAATTTCTTACCTCTTAAATCGGTATTTTTGTCTCGCATCCCGCAGCTTATGTGGTTCAATAACTTGACTCTTGTCATCCTTTGTGATAATGCCATAGTCAGTTAAGGTGGCAGTAGCAATGGCAGCTCCAGCATAATCACTAATCAAGTATCGGTCACAAGCGGCAGCCAGTGTAGGGAGTCTTGTCCGGGTCTGTGAACTGGTGTCTGTCAGAGCCCTTGGATCAGGGACAAAATCAGCATCAGTATTGACGAGAGGAATATCTCTTGAATCATCTGAATTATCCTCAACATAAGGAATATCTCCAGCTACCAGCGGCTGTTTGGCTAGTACTGTAGGTAAATTTAAAAATTTCAGTAGAAAATGCGGCAGACTAAACCTCGACATATCAGCTTCAAATTTGGCATGGAGTCTTAGACATGTATAAGGAACAATGCCTAAAGAGTGCAGCTTTGAGCAAAATTTCACTGCCTCCCAATGTACAGCGAGGCTAAAACCTCTGAAAGTTGTGTCAAATAGAGCAAATGGTGTTGGTATACCAGTTTTAAGATCTATGTACCTACATAAAGATAAAGAGGAAAAAAGAACAGTACTTAGCTGTCCTTTGCTCTGGCTTTAAACCTTCCCTGTTGACTTTAGAGTTGTCTTGTTTCCTTTTCAGTTCACTTCGGCGTTTGTCGGCATTATGTGCTATCTCTATGTACACTGCATTTTGATAAGAATAACTGATTTTATACACCCACTCAGTCCTTTACAAACACAGAAAAATAAAATAAAAATTTCTTTGGGGCGGTAATAGAATGCCTTTAAGAATAGCCAAGTTATTTCGGGAAATTAAGAACCAAGCAGACTGTGAAGAGCTGCAGAAGGACCTCTGTGGGCTCCAGGAATGGTCGAAGAAATAGCTGCTGAGATTCAACATCACGAAGTGTAAGAGGATGCACCTGGGGCGTACCAATGGTAAGGAGGCGTATCATATGTCCCAACGGGATGAAGAAAATGCACTAGTTGAGACCATGTGTGAGAAGGACCTAGGTGTGTATGTTGACAATGAGCTGAAGTTCTCGGGCCATTGTGAGAAGAAGGTAAATCAGGCAACTAAATTATTGGGTCTTATAAGAAGGTCGTTCAGATATCTAGACGGTCCATCCCTCGTGACGATCTTCAGGAGTGAAGTGCTTCCCCATCTGGAGTACTGTCACCCCATCTGGTCCCCGAGATATGCTAGGGACTGTCAGTTGGTTGAAAATGTTCAAAGGAGGGCCACCAAACTGGTGCCTGCACTTCGGCACCTCGGCTACCCTGAGAGATTGGAGCGCCTGAACTTGCCTAGCTTATACAACAGACGGGCAAGGGGGGACCTAGTTGAGGTGTATAAGCATCTCAAGGGGCACTACTCAGTTGAGTGTCCTTACTTGGAGCTGGCGGACGCTCGCCCCACAAGGGGTCACAGCTCAAGATTGAAGAAGCCGCAAGTCCAGAAAACCGTGAGAGCAAACTTTTTCGGAGTGAGGGTTGTAAACTCTTGGAACAATCTACCAGAGAGTGTTGTGACGGCACTGAGTGTGAGCTCTTTCAAGAGAAGACTTGACCAACACTGGAGCGGGTTCAGGTACATTCAGGAGCCAGTGCATGCCCAGTATTTGCCAACAGTGCGTGACAGAGACGTGACCGATCGCCCAAGCAGCTAACAAGCCGATCAGTGGCGAAGAGGATAAAAGTAAAAAAGTTGATTTTATTTTGTATTTCAACTAGTGTTTCCTTATACTTTCTTTTCCTGTTCTCATAGACGACTATATCTCTTTGTGCTATGACTGTGAACACTGTATCTACCTGTGAATGGTGTATTGTAGGCAGTTTCAGTCCATGAGAAAGCACACAAACAAAATAAAATTTAAAGTCTCTGTTGCACCTGTAACACGACTTGGTTTCAGCTGGCAGTGGTGCCTTTCCAGCTTGCTGGCTAGTTTGTATTCACTTTAAGTTATTTTCAACCTCTTCCCCGGTCACTGATGACACTATGAATTGATTTACATAAACTCACAGTACTACTCTCCCTGGTTGGCCTTTATCACAGCCGTGACCTCAACTCCGTAAAAAATAAAAGTTTTGTCATATGGCCGTGATTTTGTGGTTGTAGGCCTCTTGACCTGGGCTGTACCTCCAACTCGGTGGAAATTGAGTTTTCAAAAATACAATCACGTCTAACACTAAAACATCTACATCGATTTACACTTTCACATCACTAAGACGATCTTGATGTTCTTATGTAATCTCTGTCCAATTCCTGCCGCTCAACATCGAAGGTCTGAATGCCGAACACGCTGTTACAGAGACGCAACACGACCCAACCTGCTCGCCTTAAACGTATTGGTCACTTAGTACTCAGGTTTACTTCTTAACTTAGGGTCTAGCAGTGTGTTTAGTCTCGCAATGTGAGTTTAGTTTAACAGTGTAAGTATGAGTATAGGCTAGCAGTGTGAGTTTCGTCTAACAGTGTAAGTATAGTCTAGCAGTGTGAGTATAGTTTAACAGTGTGAGTTAAGTCTAGCAGTGTGAGTTTCGTTTAACAGTGTGAGTTTAGTCTAACAGTGTGAGTTTAGTCTAACAGTGTGAGTATAGTCTAGCAGTGTGAGTTTAGTTTAACAGTGTGAGTATAGGCTAGCAGTGTGAGTTTCGTCTAACAGTGTGAGTTTTGTTCTAGCAGTGTGAGTTTCGTCTAACAGAATGAGTTTCGTCTAATAGTGTGAGTTCAGTCTTGCAGTGTGAGTTTGTGTTTTTCATTAATCAAAGTTGAGGGTGGAAGGAAGGGTGAAACACCAACCAGTAGTTTTAACTAATTTACCTTAGACATAATAAAAATACTGCACTCTGTGACAATACAAAAATAGTTGACCTTCCCCAAGCAACTAAGGTCACAGCACCACACAAACATAACTGACCTTCTCCCATAAATCAAGGTCTCTTCTTCTCCATACAAAATAACTGACCTTAATACTATCATTACACACTTAACATTATACAGTGACCCCTCGTTTAACGAACGCCTCGGTTAACGAACTGCCTTCCATAAGGATCTTCAATTCGGTTAACGAACAAAAATTCGGTTAACGAATTTCTTACGAACCGACCTCAACATGTTTTCGCTTGCACTGACCGGGCAACCAGCTTTAGTATCAGTCCACCAATACAGTAATCGGTTTTAGGGCTTAAATTCCTTACTATTTTAGTAAATATCAAGAAGTTTGTACTATTCAGTAATTTTAAAAGTTTAATATTAACTTGTTTAGTCATTTTAACAATTATTGAACATAATTGAAGGTAAAGAAACTAGTTTCTGGCGTGCCATCCAGCCTGTTAACACACCAGACAGGCGTTAGTCTCTCTGTTTTCAGTGGAGGTAACATCTTGCTTGAGACTCTCTTCAACTAAACGCTTTTTTTCTGTGTTTCCAAGCAAATTATTGGTCATTTTGAAATATACTTTACATATTGACAATATATGATGCAGTGCAGTGTTGATTTAAAGAAAATAATCTTGAAACACACCAAGAGAACTAAAATTTTATGGGCGAAATGGTGCCATGGGGTGACTTCTCCTCCACCCCAATGCCTTCTCTTCTTCCTTCTCCTCCACCCCCATTCTAATTCCCATCATCATCATCATCATCATCATCCAGGAGCCTTCTACATACACACCTCAGAGTAAGTGAACTTTTCTACCATTTTTGTTGAATTTAGGAAATTTTCGGTGAGCTGGAACCAATTACCCAAAAACCCATTGAAACAATGGTTTCGGTTAACGAACTTTTCGGTTAACAAACGACCTTCTGGAACGGATTGAGTTTGTTAACCGAGGGGTCACTGTATACACAGACACTGGTATAATATAACATACAACAGTACCTTGAGTTCTCCGTTTAATACTATCAGTACACACACTTAACATTATATACACAGACACTGGTATAATACAACATACAACAGTACCTTGAGTTCTCCCTTAATACTATCAGTACACACACTTAACATTATATACAACATACAAATTACCCCTTCAGAGTGTTTACTGTGACACTACCCAATAGAAAACTTAGATACTCCCTTAGTGCGGTGAGTGTGAACGTTATGCAGCTGTAATAAGAGTCACAAGAGATTATAGGGACCTGTACTAATGTATGCAGTACACAGTATTTACATGAAACTCTACACTCATGTCCACAAAATTAATGCCATTCTTGTAGCAATCTTTTTATTAAATACCATTGTTTGATAAACACATGCCAGTACTATTAGGAAAAGTTGTATATAAGAACAGCAAATATCTAAATACAATATGTTAATTTAACCAAGTCTTCTGCTTAACATGATCAAAAAACAAATTGTAACCCAGAGTTTGGCATTTCAGCATTCGCTACTTAAGAAAATGACTGCCCAAGGATGAATTGATATATAACCAAGAAGAGTCACCTAACTAAGGCACAAGATGCTAACTGAACAATATATTAAACATGATATTATATACAGTTAAGAGGTGTTAAAGTTCATCTGCCCCATAACACCAGCTACTATATATGAACCCTAACCATTATTTACCAGACAATGGTACCATATATCTGTAAGTGATGAACGAATATATTTAAAACATGAATCAAAACTACCAGCCATTTTAGTCAAGATAAAATATCAAAATATCTCATCAGAGTTGAGCAAAACTTATCAAATATTTACGTACAATTTCAACGGAGATTGAAGAGTTTCCGTGAGATAATGACAACACCTTGACTATAACAAATGGTCTACCACCACTGTACAGTGACCCCTCGTTTAACGAACACCTCGGTGAACGTAATTTTGATTAACGAAGTGCCTTCCATAAGGATGTTCGGATGTTCAATTTGGTTAACGAAGTTCTTAAGAACCGATCTCAACATGTTTTCGCTTGCACTGACCGGGCAACGAGCTTTAGTATCAGTCCGCCAATACATTAATCGGTTCTAGGGCTTAAATTCCTTACTATTTTAGTAAACATGAAGAAGTTTATACTATTCAATAATTTTAAAAGTTTAATATTCAATTTTTTAGTCATTTTAACAATTATTGAACATAATTGAAGGTAAAGTGACTAGTTTAATGCGCGGCATCCAGCCTCTTAACACAGCAAACAGGAGTTAGTCTCTCTCTGTTTTCAGTGGAGGTAACATCATGCTTGAGACTCTCTTCAACTAAACGCTTTTTTTCTGTGTTTCCAAGCAAATTATTGGTCATTTTGAAATATATTTTACATATTGACAATACATAATGCAGTGCAGTGTTGATTTAAAGAAAATAATCTTGAATTACACCAAGAGAGCTAAAATTTTATGGGTGAAATGGCGCCATGGGGTGACTTCTCTTCCACCCCAATGCCTTCTCTTCTTCCTTCTCCTCCACCCCCATTCTAAATCCCATCATCATCATTATCATCATCATCCAGGAGCCTTCTACATACACACCTCAAAGTAAGTGAACTTTTCTACCATATTTGTTGAATTTAGGAAATTTTCGGTGACCTGGAACCAATTACCCAAAAACCCATTGAAACAATGGTTTCTGTTAACGAACTTTTCGGTTAACGAACGACCTTCTGGAACGGATTGAGTTCGTTAGCGGAGGGGTCACCTTACTACATTACCAAGATGATTTACTACCTGCTTTAATGTACGTACTTGTGATAAAACTTACGTCACTTGTAAATAAAGACAGACGTACACAGTTGACACAACTATTGATGCACAAATTATAGTAAATGAGAGTTCATCCCTGTTCAACACAACTTATCCAGTAAAGGTGAAATTTTAAGCACATAGACGATAAGTTTAACCTTTGTTCACTACTGCACTGTCAATAACATTAAAAAAAAGGCTGATGAAACAAAATGGAGTATTATTATGAGTGATATTTAACCAACACCAAATGTCTACACTAAGGCCATGGTAGAAGTAATTTACATCTTAAGAGCAGATAACTTGTGTTTAATATCTATAAAAGTGGCATTTGTCACTTGTCTTTATTTCTGCTACATTCATAGAGTTTGCTCAAGTGGTTTTATATTGATGTATATCACTGTATTCAAGTTTGTGTGTCACATTTACCTTCTGGTAAAGTCATTCAAACATTTCTTGAATTCTGTTTTTTTCATGCACAAGTTTATGAAGTTTGAGATTACGGCTGAGGGAGAAACATTTCCCACATTCCTCACATTCAAACTCCTTTATACCACGG
>CAUDMG010000957.1:442500-506331 GCA_958450375.1 Homarus gammarus | reverse complement strand
CATCACAGGTCAAGACAGGTCACACATCACAGGTCAAGACAGGTCACACATCACAGGTCAAGACAAGTCACACATCACAGGTCAATCACAAGTACAGGTGACCTCGAGGTGTGGGAAGTAGTACGGCCCTTAACACTAATAGTATCTCTCAACCGTACTGCCAGATTACGGTCACACACACACACACACCGATAATAATGTGATAATTACTGTTACCGTCACCGCCGCCCCCCACCCTATCCTTGCCACCCATTACTCCACATCCTTGCCACCCATTACTCCACATCCTTGCCACTCATTACTCCACATCCTTGCCACCCATTACTCCACATCCTTGCCACTCATTACTCCACATCCTTGCCACCCATTACTCCACATCCTTGCCACTCATTACTCCACATCCTTGCCACCCATTACTCCACATCCTTGCCACTCATTACTCCACATCCTTGCCACCCATTACTCCATATCCTTGCCACTCATTACTCCACATCCTTGCCACCCATTACTCCACATCCTTGCCACCCATTACTCCACATCCTTGCCACCCATTACTCCACATCCTTGCCACTCATTACTCCACATCCTTGCCACCCATTACTCCACATCCTTGCCACTCATTACTCCACATCCTTGCCACCCATTACTCCATATCCTTGCCACTCATTGCTCCACATCCTTGCCACCCATTACTCCACATCCTTGCCATCCACTACTCCACATCCTTGCCACCCACATCCTCACCCCCTCCCCTACCATCCCTCACCCCCTTCCCCTACCATCTCTCACCCCCCTCCCCCACATGATAAGCTGATGACGGTGAAGGCCACCACTATCACCCTCACCACCACTATCACCACGCCCCTGCCCACCCCCCCCCCCCACCCATCACCAACTACTACTATTATCACAACTACCAGTACCCGCTACCACCCCCAACCACCACTAATACCACCACCCCCACCCACCACCACCACTACCCATGACCTCTACCACAGTGGGGGTAGAGGTACAGTGATCCACTTGACCTACAGCCTCCTGCACCCACACTGCCCCAACCACAGCTACGTAGTTAATCCTGACCACACACTCCTCCCTCCCTCTAGTACGGCTTCTCTCTCTTCCTCACGCTATGCTCCCTCTCCTCCCTCTATGCTGCCCCTCCACCCTCTATGCTGCCTCTCCTCGCTCTATTCTCCCTCTCCTCCCTCTATGCTGCCCCTCCACCCTCTATGCTGCCTCTCCTCGCTCTATTCTCCCTCTCCTCCCTCTATGCTGCCTCTCCTCACGCTATGCTGCCTCTCTCCTCCCTCTATTCTCTCTCTTCCTCACGCGATGCTCCTTCTCCCTATATGCTCCTCCTCCTCCTCTTTCTTTACTAAATGTCTGAAATTCGGTGTGTGTGTGTGAGAGAGAGAGAGAGAGAGAGAGAGAGAGAGAGAGAGAGAGAGAGAGAGAGAGAGAGAGAGAGAGAGAGGAGAGAGAGAGAGCTTTGAGGTGATAAACTCTCTGGGAGGGGGAAGGTGACGGTGAGTGTGGGACGTAGAGGTGGGGTGGGAGAGCAGGTCATGTGCCTCCAGGTGCCTCTGTCCTCCAGTGAGCCTCACATAAAAGGTCACCTCGCCTAACCTAACTCACAGAGGTCAGGTACAGTGACGTTTACTCCTTCCTCACTCCCGCCGTGTCGTGTCACTGGAGGGGGGGTTGTGGGGGGGGGGGGGGCACCGGTGGGAGCACAAAGCCTGACAGCCTCAGAGTACAGACAGGGAGGAGGCCCAGTAGTAGTTGAGCTAGGAGACGGCCGGGACTGCTGTGTTGCAGCCAGGTGAGGCCAGGCAGGGGCAGGTGTTGTTGAAGGCGTTGCCAGAGGAGGGGACGCAGAGGGATGCGGCCAAGGTGGCTAGGGGGGAGGTTGAGGTTGATGCAGCCTTCCTTTGGTGAGGCTTTTCTCCTGGGACAGGCGGACGTTTGGGGCATTGTCGCGAGTCAGCATTGTGCCAGCCACCACAATTACAGCACCTGGGTCAACAATATAGCCCACACCACCCCAATTGAGGTGGTATTTGATTTTCTCGGCACAGACGGAGGAGTGATGGTTTCGTGAACAGAAGCAACATCTGGGACGATCACGTCGGCTGCAGGCGGTGCAGGTGCAAACCCCAATGGGAGAAGATGACACAAAAAGCAGGCCTGGGGTGATAGGGTTCTGCATACAGTGGAGGGAGGACTGAGTGGGCCTCAACAGTGGTTGGGCACTCCTTCCCCTTCCATTTAACTATGACAGCTGCTTGTGGGGTCTTCCCTCGGTAGTGTTGGTAGTGTTGACGTATACTGAGTATACGTGGATTAAAGTTCCGAGCATCTTCGACTTTAGAGTATAGAGGGAACTGTTTAACTAGGATGTGGCAACAGTCCGCAGGTCAGCAGGAGGCACCAGGACAACCCCGTCAAATCCAACAGTACTGAGTGTTTCATAGACCTCAGGTGTCTGACTCTTGATAAAGTTACGGTTCTTACCGTGTCGGAATTGAATGACACACACACACACACCCGGATATTTCCCTTCCAGTTATACTTGATCCACCTCCCTCTTCTCACTTCCTCATACCTCCCTATACTCTCTCTCTCTCCCTACTCTATACCCCTTACCTCCCTACTCTCGCCCCCTCCCACTTCCCTCCTGCCTTTCTCCCTTACTTCACTCTCTCCTTTCCCATTCTTCCTCCCTTCCTTCCTACGCCATTTCTTCCCCCCTCCTCTCCTCCCATCTGCCCCCCCCCCCCCCCGAGTCCTTGACCTGATTCTTGTCGGAGCAATAGAGGGGAGGGGGGGGGGACTGAGGGAAGTGGGGGTGAGAGGAGTGGGGGTGAGAGGGGGGGGTACAGCTAAGCAGGTTCGATCGATCTACTGCTATTCCTGAGGCAAGGCTGAGAGGATGAGGGAAGGTGAGGGGAAATGAGGGTAGTTAAGGTAAGGTGAATATATAGCGTCATTATTATTATTATTATTATTATTATTATTATTATTATTATTACAGGTATTACCATTATCATTACACAGTCATTATCGTCAGTATTACACCCCCTCCCCCCACACACACACACACCTGTTCACCTGACAAATGATCAAGAAACCATTACTAATTACCTGCATCAACTAACAAAGAGGTTGACCACTTATAAACTCTTAATAGGCAAACTACTGCACGCCCATTTGACCCGGGACCAGTGACGTCATGCATAATTAAGCACTTAATGTGGGAGGTAATTGTCTTTTGTTGTTGAAGGTGACCTGTGTGTGCGTGTAATAATAATAATAATTAACGGTTTATTGAAAGAGCATAGCAGCCAGAAGGCTGAAAATATACAGTTACGTAATTGGGGAATGGGTTTCGATTTACAAATAATATACAAGTAACATAAGTGATACAAATAAGATATATAATAACTATGTGGGGAAAAGCTCAAACTACAGGGAATTTCAACATAGTGTCAGTGCAAGAAGTAGTATTTCCTGGGAGTGAATACACTGGTTTATTACAAGTTATTGATAATTTTTACAATGGTTGGGACTGGGTTGTTCTTATAGCGATCAGTTCGTGCACGTATGGGCTGGATGCGGTTGTGGTGTCGAGGATGGTGCAGAAGCTTCTTACCAAATTTGCAGATGAGGTCGTGGTGATGGTCAGTGAGAGTCGAAAGGGTCAGTGTGTTGAGCGCTTCTTGATATGTGGAGTAGGAAGGGGAGAGAATGATCTTGCATGCCCTCTTTTGCACTTTTTCTAGGTGTTTACGTTGTGTGGCATTTAGGGAGGAAGACCAGGTGGGGGAGGCATAGGTGAGCTTGGGAAGTATGAATGTTGAGTAAACACTGAGGAGCTCGGGGGCAGGAACTCCGAGGGACTTGAGTCGGCGGAGGAGGTGGAGACGGAAACTGGAGGATTTGACAACTTCACTGACGTGTGGTTTCCAATTTAGTTTGTTGTCTATGGTGACGCCGAGGAGCTTAGTGGAATCTACAACCTGGAGTGTGTTCGGACCTAGAGTAATGGAAGGAGGTGGGACAATGTCGGAGGAGAGGTTGATGTGCATAACCATGGTCTTGGTATGGTTGATGGTGACGTGGTGTTGGTGGCCCAGTTTTGGAGACTGTTCAATAAATCCTGAGGGGCAGTATAGTCGGGAGCAGAATTGTTGTCGCTGATCCCAATGGTGGAGTCGTCGACATATTTCCAGCGAGCAGGGGTTTCTCTTAGGGCATCATTGATGAGCATAAGGAAGCAGAGTGGTCCCATCTTAGTGCCTTGGGGGAAGCCACAGGTGTGTGTGTGTGTGTGTGTGTGTGTGTGTGTGTGTGTGTGTGCATTAAGTTCCTTTGTCGATACCATATCATTTGAGAGAGAGAGAGAGAGAGACCACACACTGGACACATGATACACCACCAACCTTGGCTCTTCTACATCAGGTGTCCCTCCTCCTCCAACACCTCCTAACCTAACCTAAACCTAACTTAACCTCTCCAGGTAGCGCATGAGTGTTTAATAATCAGGTGCATGACTACCATACCTACGATACATCTCCTGACAGGTGTATACAGACATGACTACCATACCTACGATACATCTCCTGACAGGTGTATACAGACATGACTACCATACCTACGATACATCTCCTGACAGGTGTATACAGACATGACTACCGTACCTACGATACATCTCCTGACAGGTGTATACAGACATGACTACCGTACCTACGATACATCTCCTGACAGGTGTATACAGACATGACTACCGTACCTACGATACATCTGACAGGTGTATACAGACATGACTACCGTACCTACGATACATCTCCTCACAGGTGTATACAGACATGACTACCATACCTACGATACATCTCCTCACAGGTGTATACAGACATGACTACCGTACCTACGATACATCTCCTGACAGGTGTATACAGACATGACTACCGTACTCACTCACTAACTAACTCACTCACTCACTAGCTAACTTACTAACTAAAAAGCTCACTCACTCATTCGTTCACTCACCCATTCACTAACTAACTCACTCACTCACTAACTAACTAACCAACTCACTCACTCACTCACTCACTCACTCATTCTCTCACTCTCCTGTAAACTCAATCTCCACATTTTGTCACAACACGAATATAAGATGAACCAAATCAACATCAGTATTAGTCTAGTGTCAGGTGTGCAGTGTAAGTCTAGAGTCAGGTGTGCAGTGTAAGTCTAGAGTCAGGTGTGCAGTATCAGTCTAGTGTCAGGTGTGAACTCCAGAAGTGACCCAGGTGCAGGTGATGACACACTAAGCGGGGCTCCCTCCTCGTACCACACCTGCTGTCTCCCTCCACCTGGTGTTTCTCTCCACCTGCTGTCTCCCTCCACCTGGTGTCTCCCTCCACCTGGTGTCTCCCTCCACCTGGTGTGTCATTGTCCACCATTACGAGTTTCTCTCCTTATTGTTAAACACGCTCAGAGATGCTGAGAGATTTTGAGATATACTGAGAGACACTGAGAGATACTGAGAGATATTGAGAGATGCTGAGACGCTGAAAGATGGAGAGATGCTGAGACGCTGAGAAATGCTGCGAGACGCTGAGATATGCTGAGATGCTGCAAGACGCTGAGAGTTGCTGCGAGAGGCTGAGAGATGCTACGAGACGCTGAGAGATGCCGAGGGAAGCTGAGAGACACTGAGGCACTGAGAGATGCCGATGGGTGCTGAGAGATGCTGAGAGATGCTGAAAAACGCTGAGGTATGCTAAATTATGCTGAAACACACCGAGGTATACTGAGGGAAGTAGAGGAAAGCTGAGAGATGCTGAGGAAAGGTGAGGGAGGCTTCCATTTGCGACACCTACACGTTTGAGTGTAATAATAATAATAATAATAAACGGTTTATTAATAGAGTTGCAGCCGGTGGCTGAAAATATACAGACTTACATTTGATTTAGACATAATGTGTGTGTGTGTGTGTGTGTGTGTGTGTGTGTGTGTGTGTGTGTGATCTCAAAATAACCAAACCTATCCACATCCACCCTTCAGTCTCACCCATCCACCACCCACATCACCCTAAAAATAATCAAATCTTTTTTTTCTCATCAGCTGCCACCACCTACATTGTCTGCCACAGGTGCTCTCCAGCCAGCCATTGTTGTTGACAAGTTTCTCACTCACTCACACTCACACTCACACACACACACACACTCAATACCTCACACCTTTTGTTCCACACTTTGCATTATGGATCTCTGGAGACTTGACCCCTTCCTCGCCTTTTGAGGGTGGTGAGAGGGGGGAGAGAGAGGTGGTGGGAGGGGGAGAGAGGGGTGGTGGGAGGGAGAGAGAGGGGTGGTGGGAGGGGGAGAGAGGGGTGGTGGGAGGGGGAGAGAGAGGTGGTGGGAGGGGGAGAGAGGGGTGGTGGGAGGGGGAGAGAGGGGTGGTGGGAGGAAGAGAGGGGTAGAGGGAGGGGGAGAGGGGTGGTGGTAGGGGGAGAGAGGGGTGGTGGGGAGGGGGGGAGGAGAGAGGGGTGGTGGGAGGGGAGAGAGGAGGGGTGGGTGGGAGGGGAGAGAGGGGTGGTGGGAGGGAGAGAGAGGGGTGGTGGGAGGGGAGAGAGAGAGGGGTGGTGGGCGAGGAGGATGAGAGAGGAGAGATGGGGTGGGAGGGAGGGAGAGAGGGTTGGTGGAGGGAGAGAGAGGGGTGGTGGGAGGGGGAGAGAGGGGTGGTGGGGGGAGAGAGAGGGGTGGTGGGGGGGAGAGAGAGGGGTGGTGGGAGGGGGGGAGAGAGGGGTGGTGGGAGGGAGAGAGAGAGGGGTGGGAGGGAGAGAGAGAGGGGTGGCGGGAGGGAGAGAGAGGGGTGGTGGGAGGGAGAGAGAGGGGTGGTGGGGGGAGAGAGAGGGGTGGTGGGGGGGAGAGAGAGGGGTGGTGGGAGGGAGAGAGAGGGGTGGTGGGAGGGTGGAGGAGGGGGTGGTGGGATGGGGAGAGGGAGGTGGTGGGAGGGGGGGAGAGGGGTGGTGGGAGGGGGAGCGAGGGGTGGTGGGAGGGGGAGAGAGGGGTGGTGGGAGGGGGAGAGAGAGAGGTGGTGGGAGGGAGAGAGAGGGGTGGTGGGAGGGGGAGAGAGGGGTGGTGGGAGGAAGAGAGGGGTGGTGGGAGGGGGAGAGGGGTGGTGGGAGGGGGAGAGAGGGGTGGTGGGAGGGGAGAGAAGGGTGGTGGGAGGGGGAGAGAGGGGTGGTGGGAGGGGGGAGAGAGGGGGGTGGAGTGGGGAAGAAGGTGGAATAGGGGCGGGGGTGTGGGTTGGAAGGGAGTGGGATTGCAGGTAAGGATGAAGTGGGGGCATGAGAGGGCGAAGTGGGGTAAGAGAGGGCGGCGTGGGGTAAGAGAGGGTGGAGTGGGGACCCGAGCACAGACGAAGTGAGCTGGTGGTGGTGGTGGAGACAGAGGCGTAAACAAAAAGACAAACAAAAAAGAAAGAAAAAAAAACACGACAAACAAAAAAGAAAGAAAAAAAAACACGACAAACAAAAACATAAACAAATAAAACAAACAAAAACAAAGACAAAACAAAAACAGTCGTGTATACAGATGAAGACGATGACGTAACAGACAGATACACAATAAGAGGCTAAAAACAGACCAATAAAATAAATAACAACAACAACACAAGGAATAAAAAGGTCATCGCTTCCGAGACAAGAGAGAGAGAGAGAGAGAGAGAGAGAGAGAGACCCGTATATTCAAGTGGTACTGTAATCGAATGAAGTGAGACTCCGGGAGATAGAGAGATAACGGACAGAGGTAATGGGTACGAGATAGGATCGTTTGCAACTTCGAGGGTACCTAACCTACCCTAACCTAACCTACCCTAACCTAACTTAACCTACCCTAACCTAACCTACCCTAACCTACCCTAATCTAACCTACCCTAACCTACCCTAACCTACCCTAACCTACCCTAACCTACCCTAACCTAACCTACCCTACCCTACCCTAACCTACCCTACCCTAACCTAACCTAACCTAACCTACCCTAACCTAACCTAACCTAACCTAACTTACCCCCTCTAACTTCATCCCTCTCTACGATTTTCGAAACTATCATTAACTCCCATTTTCTCCGTCACCTTGAAGGCCATTCTCTTTTGTCGGGTCACCAGTATGGCTTTCGCCAGGCGAGATCTACTGGTGATCTGCTCTCCTACTGCACCCATCTTTGGTCATCCTCTCTTGGGGATTATGAAGAAACTTTCGTCGTGGCCTTCGACATCGCCAAAGCATTTGACAAGGTGTGGCACAAGTCTTTGCTTTCTCAACTTCCCTCTTATGGTTTCTCTTCCCCACTTTGTTCTCTAATCTCCAGCTTCCTTGAGAACCGATCCATGGCAGTTCAAGGGATCGACCTCTCGCTCTTTCTCTACCAATAGTGGTGTTCCACAGGGTTCTGTTCCTTCACCTACTCTCTTCCTTCTTTTTATCAATGATTTACTTCACACTGCGACTAATTCTATCCATTCTTACGCTAATGATTCTACTCTTCACACACACACACACACACCTCATTTGAATACAAGAGCGTGTCCATTTTTACGTTGTACAGTGTTTCGTTATACTGGAAATACGACCTGACGGTTACGTAAAGTAGAATGGCAGGTGAAGGTGGTAGGTGAGGTGAAGTGGTAGGTGAGGTAAGGTAAGGTGGTAGGTGAAGTGGTAGGTGAGGAAAGGTGAAGTGGCAGATAAGAGGTTACTATGGCAACGAAACGGTCGCTAAGGGTCGTCCAGCCACAGATCACCACACACTGTATCAGGTTCACTGTACCACACTACTACAACACCATACAGCCACAACACCCAACAACACCACACTATAACACCATACAGCCACATCATCACACTATAACACCATACAGCCACATCACTCAACAACACCACCACACTATAACACCATACAGCCGCATCACTCAACAACGCCATACAGCCACAACACCCAACAACACCACACTATAACACCATACAGCCACATCACCACACTATAACACCATACAGCCACATCACCACACTATAACACAATACAGCCACATCACCACACTATAACACCATACAGCCACATCACTCAACAACACCACCACACTATAACACCATACAGCCGCATCACTCAACAACACCATACAGCCACATCACACTACAACACCACCACACTACAACACCATACAGCCACATCACTCTACAACACCATACAGCCACATCACTCTACAACACCACCACACTACAACACCATACAGCCGTATCACTCTACAACACCACCACACTACAACACCATACAGCCACATCACTCTACAACACCACCACACTACAACACCATACAGCCGTATCACTCTACAACACCACCACACTACAACACCATACAGCCACATCACTCTACAACACCATAGAGCCACATCACACTACAACACCATACAGCCACATCACTCTACAACACCACCACACTACAACACCATACAGCCGTATCACTCTACAACACCACCACACTACAACACCATACAGCCACATCACTCTACAACACCACCACACTACAACACCATACAGCCGTATCACTCAACACCATACAGCCACATCACTCTACAACACCACCACACTATAACACCATACAGCCACATCACTCACAACACCACCACACTACAACACCATACAGCCGCATCACTCAACACCATACAGCCACATCACACTACAACACCACCACACTACAACACCATACAGCCACATCACTCTACAACACCACCACACTACAACACCATACAGCCACATCACTCTACAACACCACCACACTACAACAACCACTGCATCGTCACTGCCACCACCTGCCCATTGAGTGACCCCTTACTTGATTGGCACACGTCACTCACCTTATGAATGAGTTACTTCCTCAAGGGCCTCATGAGTGACCCACATTGATGAGACGTCTCTATCTATCTCTGGGACATTAATCCAAAATCCTGATATATTTCCAATACTGAAGTAACAGTCGTAGTTGACGTTGGGTTTTGAAGGCGTTTACAAGATGGGTAAAAGAGGGAGGGGAATGGGTTAGGAGGGAGGGGAGAGGGGGAGGGGAGTGGGTTAGGAGGAGGGAGAGTAGGTGAGGGGAGTGGGGGAGGGGGTGTGGGTGAGGGGGTGTGGGTGAGGGGAGTGGGGGAGGGGGTGTGGGTGAGGGGAGTGGGGGAGGGGGAGTGGGGGAGGGGAGTGGGGGAGGGGGAGTGGGGGAGGGGAGTGGGGGAGGGGAGTGAGGGAGGGGAGTGGGGGAGGGTAGTGAGGGAGGGCAGTGGGGGAGGGGAGTGGGTGAGGGCGGAGGGGAGTGGGGGAGGGGAGTGGGTTAGGAGGGAGGGGAGTGGGTTAGGAGGGGGAGTGGGTGGGGGGGAGTGGGTGAGGGGGGAGGGAATTGGGTTAGGAGGGAGGGGAGTGGGTTAGGAGGGAGGGGAGTGGGTTAGGAGGGGGAGTGGGTGAGGGGGGAGGGGAGTGGGTTAGGAGGGAGGGGAGTGGGTTAGTAGGGAGGTTGAGTGGGGGAGGGAAGTGGGCTACGAGGGAGGGGAGAGGGTTACGGGGGAGGGGGTGTGGGGAAACAACACACCTAAGGGAGAGTGAGGGTGAGGAAGGGGAGGGGGAACAAGACACCTGAAGGGGGGGGGTGAGGGGGGAGATACGCCACCAGGTAGCCGCTGTTTACCTGTTCTGTCTCATTTCTTGTACCACACACACACACACACACACACACACACCATACGTATCTAGAGGGCCAGACCATCAGAATCAATCAGTAATAATCAGTGGCAGTGATGGTGGTCCACAGGGCACGCCAGTGAGGTCCTGCAAGGGGGAGGATATGAACCCACACTGTTTTGTTTAGTTACTGTCTGACACACACACACACACACACAGATCCACCTTACCAAAACATGAAAGAGAATCTGTTGAAATATATAGGTCACCCGTCCGTCACCTGTCTGTCTGTCTGTCCAGGTTGATAGTAGTGTGTGTCGTTACCCGGGGGATTTAAGCAACCTAGTTTATTTCACCTTAAACCTGGACTTGTTATCCTGGGGTAATTATACAACACAAGTAAGGATAAATTATTAACCAGCTCAAATATAATCCAATTTTAACTCCATTATTTACAAACTTTCTGATAAAAACAAAATTATGATACATTTGAACGATAATGTGTGTGTGTGTGTGTGTGTACTACTAATTGACGTGTAATATTATTTAACTTTTGACAATTCTGTAAAGTACTCTTCCTTTAATTGCTAAGATTATATTTCTGTCCACCTGTAGATTAATAAATGAGATGCTAATTTATTTTTATTTCCTTTTTTCCCGTAATTTACTGATAACTAACTACGCTTATGTCATGGTTGGGTTAGGTTAGATTAGGTTGGGTTAGGTTAGGTTAGGTTAGGTTAGGTTAGGTTGGGTTAGGTTAGGTTGGGTTAGTATTTCGTCAAGTTAGGTTTGGTTAGGTTAGGTTAAATCAGGTTAGGTTTGGTTAAGCTAGGTTAGGTTAGCATTATGGTATTTAAGCTTTATAGCTGAAATAAGCTGAGGTGCCTAATCTTCACGTGACCCGACAGCTATGTAAGAGCATCCCCAAGAGAGGTCGTATGAAATCAGGGAGGCCTTACTTGAACCTCCTCTCCCCTCACTGTTCTCCCCTCACCCCTCCTCTCCCCTCACCTACACAACACATGGAGACACACCTACAGTACAGACATCTGACGTCATCACGGAAGCCCCAGTAGAGAAGGGTTGGGGGGGGGGGGGGGGAGTCACCGTCTTCACACCGAGCCACACCAAAGACTTACACACTGTCTGGAGGATGGGGCGTCGGGTTGAGGTTTTACTCCAGCAGGTCCTACTCCAGCAGATCCTACTCCTCACAACACTTGATAGTTCTGCTGGCCAACAATAAGCTCGTGATGAAAACTGACGGGTTAGACATTTAAAGAACGAAGCTGCTGTTAAGATCACCAGGTAGTGGAGCTCTCTCTCTCTCTCTCTCTCTCTCTCTCTCTCTCTCTCCCTGAGGTGGGGCAGCACTCACTATCCTGTCACATTACAGTATATGTCGTACACTTAGCTATTGTACCTACCCACCAACCCACCTCATGACCCACCCTATAGACGTGTCAATCACCCACCCACCCCGTGGCCCACCCTATAGACGTGTCAATCACCCACCAACCCACCTCATGACCCTCCCTATAGACGTGTCAATCACCCACCCACCCACCTCATGACCCACCCTATAGACGTGTCAATCACCCACCCACCCCGTGGCCCACCCTATAGCCGCCTCAATCACCCAGCAACCCACCCCGTGACCCACCCTGCAGACGTGTCAATCACCCACCCACCCACCTCATGACCCACCCTATTGACTTGTCAATCACCCACCAACCCACCCCGTGACCCACCCTATAGACGCCTCAATCACCAACCCACCCCGTGACCCACCCTATACTGTAGACGTGTCATCACCCACCCACCTCATGACCCACCCTATAGACGTGTCAATCACCCAGCGACCCACCCCGTGACCCACCCTATAGACGTGTCAATCACCCAGCGACCCACCCCTGGACCCACCCAATAGACGTGAGTGGACGCAGTACGAGGCAGCAGTTACCTTACGTAAGAAAATTAACCTTGGGTGCGCTCTACAATTGATCATGTCAAGTGAACAGTACCGTCCATACTCCTGTCTTCCTCCCTGCTGTCTCCCCCCCTTCCTCCTACTGCCTCCCTATCCTCCCTTCTGCTGTCTCCCCCCCCCTCCCTCCTGCTGCCTCCCTGTTTCCTCCTGCCTCCCCATCATCCCTTCTGCTGTCTTCCCCCCTTCCTCCTCCTGTCTCCCTATCCTCCCTCCCGCTGTCTCCCTCCCTCCTACTGCCTCCCTATCCTCCCTCCCGCTGTCTCCCCCCCTCCCTCCTGTCTCCCCCCCTCCCTCTCTGCCACACCATCCACGAGACATCCCCACAACCCACCTCAGCCATCTTCAACCACCATCCACGACCACCTACCACCATCCACTACTACCCTACCACCATCCACGACCAACTACCACCATCAACGACCACCTACCACCATCCACTACTACCCTACCACCATCCACGACCACCTACCACCATCCACGACCACCTACCACCATCCACGACCACATAAAACCACCACAACCAAGGAGCGTCGCCCTGGTACGTTTAGGCAGGTAGAATAAACCTTCTGGGTGACTTCACTCAAACCAGGTCACCCTTGAGCATGGTTCTACCTCCCTCCCTCCCTCCCTCCCCCCCCCTTCTTCCCTCTCTCCCTCTCCCCCTTCTTCCCTCTCTCCCTCCCTCTCCCCCCTCCTTCCCTCTCTCCCCCTTCTTCCCTCTCTCTCTCCCTCTACCTCTCTACCTATCTCCCTCTACCTCCCTCCCTCTACCTATCTCCCTCTACCCCCCTCCTTCCATCTCTCCCTCCCTTCCTCCTCACCCTGTGTACTTTACCTGCCGTCACCTCCCACACGTTAATCCTCCAAGTTTCCTCCTAAGAGTTAAACCATTGTCCTCAAAAGAGAGAGAGAGAGAGAGAGAGAGAGAGAGAGAGAGAGAGAGAGAGAGAGAGAGAGAGAGAGAGAGAGAGAGAGAGAGAGAGAGAGAGAGAGAGAGAGAGAGTCACCTGGTCGCGGGCAGTCAGCCAACATCTTCCAGCTCAAAACCTCAGCTTAACCACACCACAACATAGCTAAGTATAGTCTGATGCTGTTCACTATAACTTTGCATATGACGCCACCATCACCACCAACACCATCATTCTCCACTACCACCACTATTCTTGGATCACCTGAAGAATTGTCACCCCAGCCTGCTCCACCTGAAGAGTCGTCGCCCCAGCCTGCTCCACCTGAAGAGTCGTCGCCCCAGCCTGCTCCACCTGAAGAGTCGTCGCCCCAGCCCACAGTGAATTAGGATAACATAAATATATCCCTTTGTGTTATGCTTCTTTATTGTGATGCATAATACAAAGGGAACTGAACAGCAATGTGTTGACATAAAATTTCCAGAGGATTATCAGAAAAACGATCATGCCGCATAAATTCTTGAAGGTAAGAATCTAAAAAGCTTCGTTTGCAGCCTCGCATGGTCTTGATGTAACTCTTGTTCTTGTTCCAATATGATTCAATCGTTTGTGTGTGACCACCAGTATTCACATCCACAAAATGGACTAAATATTTTTGAGCCCACTTACTATTATATAGTCGTCCTACCTGACTGGAGGGTCCTGACTACACTACCCTGAAGATTAACAACCGTGGAGGCTCCTGACCCCACCTGAAGAATTGTCGCCCTGCCGGACTCTGGGGTGACGATTCTTCAGGTGATCCCTATTCTTTAAACACCACCATCACCATGACTGTCCCATACCACCACCACCACCACTATCTCCACCACAATCACCACCACACTATTCAACCACAACACATGATTGCCAGCTTAACACTTTCCACCCACGACACGCCATCAAACTATGACCCAGGAGGAGCCACGGTTAGGTTAGGTTACGTTAAGTCAGGTCAGGTTACACAAAAAATTAAACTACACAATTATTACTTACAAAACACTTAAGTAACTCTAGGATACTTTACTGTCAAATTTACTTACTGTTTATTGTACAGGACAAGGACGGCTTCCGTATTATAACATGACTAAGGTATCTAACTGGACAGACAAAGACAGACACTCACATGACCCGGAAACTGGCACGACTCTCCCGACTGACTCACCTGTGGAGAAGAGAATGACATGAGTAAACGAATCAGGTAAAAGATGAGTCAATTTATGAGTCGGTGGGTCAGACATGCTGGTGACTCACGGTATAAAATATAAACAATTAAATTAAATAAGAGTTTTGTTAGTATATACAGGTACAGCAACCTAACCTAACCTAACCCCCCCACACATACAATTATCTCAGTGGACAGTGTTATCCTCCTCCTATATCACTGATGGACAGAATTACATAACAAACTAGGCAAGTGACCCCTCCCCCCACCCCATCACTACCCACCTATCCCTGTCCTATCCCTTCCTCTACCTTACCCTAGTCTCCTCTACCTTCCCCACCCCTCCGTAACTAACTACTGTATTCCATTGGTTCTCGGTTCCATTGGTTCTACGGCTGCTGCTATATCCCGTTTTCTGTGGTTATAATGTGATTCCGTTTTCTTTGTTTCTCCACCACCACAACCATTACTACTACCACCATCTCCAAACCAGCAACACCACAACCACAACTACTAGCCATCACAACAGCAACACGAGGGAGGGAAGGAAGGAGGGAGAGAGGGAAGGAAAGAAGGAAGGAAGGAAGGAAGGAAGGAAGGGAGGGGCTGAGAGGTAGGTATAAACATGAAACCTAAGAAATACAGTAATATAAGGAGGGAGGAAAAATTAAGCCACACTACTACCATCTTGACAGACTGACAGCCACTGACTTATGAGAGAGAGAGAGAGAGAGAGAGAGAGAGAGAGAGAGAGAGAGAGAGAGAGAGAGAGAGAGTGTGTGTGTGTGTGTGTGTGTATGAAGGGCGTGGCGGTAACGTAAAAAAATCAATAGAGATACATCATTCATCATAGGTTACACACACACACACACACCATTACTGTACTCATATTATTAATTACTACCGCCCCCCCCCCCCCCCCACACCTCCCGTCATGCAAAAACTCACCACACCTGGACAACAACAATAACGATGATAATAATAATAATAATAATAATAATGTCAAATCGATTTAATATGAATTAGTGTGTTGTGTTTAGGTTGTGTTGTGTTAGGTGACCCAAGGTGAGGCCAGGCCGTGAAAGGGTTGGCTACAGCCTCGTGCGTCATCAGCAGGTGAACAGGTCTCAATAACAACCACCACCACCACCTAACAGAAGTAAAGTCGGTCATTACCCCTAGCTCACTCTGCCCCCCCCCCCCCCCCCCTCGTCTACCTATAACACTTGTACGCAATACTACCCTAAGCTCTCTCTCTCTCTCTCTCTCTCTCTCTCTCTCTCTCTCTCTCTCCTTTGTTACACCCAATCCACTTCTCATTTTTACGACAGTTGACACTTAGTTCACCTAAAGACCTAACCTAACCTAACCTATCCCTACACTGAGAGAGAGAGAGAGAGAGAACTGCCTACTACACCCCGGGGCCTCAATACACTACACTACACTACACCACACTACACCACACCACACCACACTACTGATGTCTCTCTTACATATGATTAGTGTTGTGTAGTCAGAGGCAGCTGAGATGATGATAATAATAATAATAATAATAATAATAATAATAATAATAATAATAATAATAATAATAAGTAATAATAATAATAATAATAATAATAATAATAATAATAATAATAATAATAATAACAATAATAATGACGACGATGATGATGATGTGAGGTCATAACTCTTGCCACCTCACGTGTACAGCCTCTCAGCTTGGTGGCTCCTCAGACATATTGACAACCTGGCCCCGAGAGACGAGTTGGCCACTTCATGTAGATATAGATCACCTGGTACCTGGCACTGTACAAGAGGACCTACCTGGCCACACATACAAGGTGAGGTGGAGTGACGCAGCATCTCTCATAACTCCATATATCACATCAAGGCCCCCAACAAAATTACTAAACCTTACGCACCGTGGCACCTCAACTGTTATTAACCACACCACTACCACACCATCATTACCACACCACTACCACACCACCATTACCACACCTACCACACCACCATTACCACACCTACTACACCACCGTGATCTATCTCCCAGGGGCCACACGTGACTCCTGGACACTGTGGTGATGCTTGACGCCATCACTGATATCAACAAGTACCCTAATAAATATATTCCTGTTAAAGCTTTTTTTATTTTATTTTACGTGAGGGTGGGGGTGAGGGGGAGAGGGTGAGGGGGAGAGGGTGAGAGGGGGAGAGGGTGAGGGGGTGAGGGGGTGAGGGGGAGGGGGAAGCAGGAGTGAGGAAGAAAAATGAGGATGATGCAGCAGTTTTAACTCCCCCCCCCCCCATCACCCCACTTCTTCTCCTTCCTAAATCTCCAACCTCTCTCAGTCAATCGTTCCCCACTCCCCACCAAGCACTGCAATCACGCCCACGCCATCACCCGGCCTCTGACAGCGGGCGTGACTCTCACTCAGTGTCCTACATTACTGACACAAGTAAAGCCGCTGAAGCACACCAATGACACACTCCTCATCCTCTCTCCATCATTCTCCTCTTCCTCTCTCCATCATTCTTCTCTTCTCCTCTCCATCAGTCTCCTCTTCCTCTCTCCACCATTCTCCTCTTCTCCTCTCTCCATCATTTTCCTCTTCCTCTCTCCACCATTCTCCTCTTCTCTCTCCATCATTTTCCTCTTCCTCTCTCCACCATTCTCCTCTTCTCCTCTTTCCATCATTCTCCTCTCTCCTCCATTCTCCTCTCTCCATCATTCTCCTTTCTCCATCATTTTCCTCTTCCTCTCTCCATCATTTTCCTCTTCCTCTCTCCATCATTCTCTCTTCCTCTCTCCATCATTCTCCTCTCTCCATCATTTTCCTCTTCCTCTCTCCATCATTCTCCTTTCTCCATCATTTTCCTCTTCCTCTCTCCATCATTCTCCTCTCTCCATCATTTTCCTCTTCCTCTCACCATCATTCTCCTCTTCGTCCTCCTACTCTTCCTTCTCCCTCTTCTCCTCCTCTTATAAAACAGTAAAGTCTTCGTTAATGGTGTTTTAGCCCCCTTAATTCCCCCTTAATTAATGGTACACATCTATCACTTAAAAGGTGTTAATGGTGAGGCCTTCCCTTTAACGGATCTTAATTATATACGTCTTCCCTTTAAATGACCGTAAACAATAATTATCCTTTCACTTTAACCCTTTGGCGACGATGGTTTAACCCTTTGGCGACGATGGTTTAACCCTTTGGTGACGATGGTGTAACCCTTTGATGACGATGGTTTAACCCTTTGGTGACGATGGTTTAACCCTTTGGCGACGATGGTTTAACCCTTTGGCGACGATGGTTTAACCCTTTGGTGACGATGGTTTAACCCTTTGGCGTCGATGGTTTAACCCTTTGGTGACGATGGTTTAACCCTTTGATGACGATGGTTTAACCCTTTGGTGACGATGGTTTAACCCTTTGGCGATGATGGCTTAACCCTTTGGTGACGATGGTTTAACCCTTTGGTGACGATGGTTTAACCCTTTGGCGACGATGGTTTAACCCTTTGGCGACGATGGTTTAACCCTTTGGCGACGATGGTTTAACCCTTTGGCGACGATGGTTTAACCTTTGGTGACGATGGTTTAACCCTTTGGCGACGATGGTTTAACCCTTTGGTGACGATGGTTTAACCCTTTGATGACGATGGTTTAACCCTTTAATGGTGGTGTTTTAACCCTTCGGGACTCAAAATGGCAGAATGAAACACTATTTTCCATAAGGTTTAACATTCTATTTTTTAACTTTACGAAATATGGAGCCGGATTCACACCCTATATAACCGAACCCGGAGTCTGGGCTCATTAATCATAGGGTGCCATAGCCTGTCTCAGCGGTGGCACTACGGCATTACCCTGAAGCTAGCCGTTGGCACCCATGAGAGAGAGAGAGAGAGAGAGAGAGAGAGAGAGAGAGAGAGAGAGAGAGAGAGAGAGAGAGAGAGAGAGAGAGAGAGAGAGTCATCATCTGTACACAGGTTCGTGTGATTCTGTTTGAGAGTTTGTGGAACAGATGATTTTGTTAAGGTCACAAAGATTAAATACTGATAACTCTCTCTCTCTCTCTCTCTCTCTCTCTCTCTCTCACACACACACACACACACACACTCAGGTGTTGAAAGCTTCACGTACAACACAACACAATACACCCACCACCACAATCACTGCCCTACGCCCGTCTTATCACCATGCACCGCCACTATCCTGGGAAAACCAACCCCCTCCTTCCTCCATCCGCCCCCCTGGGCAGACAACCTGACGGGGAGGGGGAAGGGAGGGGGGGGGTCGAACGTACTGTGAATATTGGCTTATATAAATATCTATTTGGTTTGATAACTAATGAACTTTACCCCCCCCCCCCCCCCCCCACACACACACACACACTCTCTCTCTCTCTCCCTGCCTACCTACCAGCCCCCCTTCCCACTGACTTAGTAGAAGAATTTGAAGTAGCAAAACGCCTGGACAAACTAAAATTAAAACGCTCTACCACCCCCATTGGCTTACCAATGAAACTCTTCAAGGAGTTCTCCCCGGAGCTTGCTAAACCCCTCTGCTCCATCATCAATGCTTCTCTCAGTCAAGCCAGATGCCCAGCTGACTGGAAGACCTCTTATGTATCACCAGTGCCCAAGTCAACCAGCCCACAATCCTTAAATCAGCTACGACCTATTGCAATCACCCCAATACCCAGCCTAATCTGTGAAAGTTTTGTGTTCGACTGGGCTTATGCTGATATTGCAGGAGTCGTAGACCCTCAGCAATTTGGCAACATGAAAACTTCCTCCACCACTCACTGTCTTGTCAGCTTTCTCGATTACATATACCGCCATCTCGAGAAACGAAAAACGTCTGTAGCTGTCGCCTTCATTGATTTCACTAAAGCGTTCGACCTAGTCGACCACAATATAATCATCAACAAAGCTATTGACCTCGGGCTTCGGAGAAGTCTTATACCATGGCTTACAGACTTCCTCAGTGACCGACGCCAAGCTGTACGCTTCCGAGGGGCTGTCTCCACCTTTCAGTCACTCACCTGTGGCGTCACCCAAGGCACCAAGATGGGACCACTCTGCTTCCTTATGCTCATCAATGATGCCCTAAGAGAAACCCCTGCTCGCTGGAAATATGTCGACGACTCCACCATTGGGATCAGCGTCAACAATTCTGCTCCCAACTATACCGCCCTTCAGGATTTATTGAACAGTCTCCAAAACTGGGCCACCAACAACCATGTCACCATCAACCATACCAAGACCATGGTTATGCACATCAACCTCTCCTCCGACATTGTCCCACCTCCTTCCATTACTCTAGGTCCGAACACACTCCAGGTTGTAGATTCCACGAAGCTCCTCGGCGTCACCATAGACAACAAACTAAATTGGAAACCACACGTCAGTGAAGTTGTCAAATCCTCCAGTTTCCGTCTCCACCTCCTCCGCCGACTCAAGTCCCTCGGAGTTCCTGCACCCGAGCTCCTCAGTGTTTACACAACATTCATACTTCCCAAGCTCACCTATGCCTCCCCCACCTGGTCTTCCTCCCTAAATGCCACACAACGTAAACACCTAGAAAAAGTGCAAAAGAGGGCATGCAAGATTATTCTCTCCCCTTCCTACTCCACATATCAAGAAGCGCTCAACACACTGACCCTTTCGACTCTCACTGACCATCACCACGACCTCATCTGCAAATTTGGTAAGAAGCTTCTACACCATCCTCGACACCGGCTCCTACTACCACCTGAGATCCCTAGTCCGAGAATTGCTGTTCGACACCACAACCGCATCCAGCCCATACGTGCACGAACTGATCGCTATAAGAACAGCCCAATCCCAACCATTGTAAAAATTATCAATAACTTGTAATAAACCAGTGTATTCACTCCCAGTAAACACTACTCCTTGCACTGTCACTATGTTGAAATGAACTGTAGTTTGAGCTTTTCCCCATCTAGTTATTATATGTCTTATTTGTGTCACTTATGTTACTTGTATATTATTTGTAATTCGAAGCCCATTCCCCAAATATGTAACTGTATATTTTCAGCCTTCTGGCTGCCAAGCTCTTTCAATAAACCGTTAATTATTATTAGTATTATTATTATTATTATCATTACACACACCCACACACAGGTTTATGGTGATGTAAAACAACAGTTGTGGCACCAACCTGTGACTGACTGAGAGAGAGAGAGAGCCAACACCTAATAAAACACACTCAACAATATCGACCCAACTCTATTCACCCTGTTTAAGTCGTCATAGCTTAATTTAACCTTGCAATTGTAAATTGTAAATGTTTAAACAAAATAATAATAATAATAATAATAATAATAATAATAATAATAATAATAATAAGACAAATGAGTCTCTCTATTATATTTCTGGAGACTCAAACGTAAATATTAATTCTCAAAAGATTCTTACGACAAATTTCCCTCTCCCCCCCCCCACCCTTCCCCTACCCCATCCCCCCAGGTAACAGTAAACCGGGGGAGGTCCCTTGTTCGTCAGGTCCACTTAAGATACGATTCACAGGAGCAAGACCAAGATGACATGACAAGTACACACATGATCTTCAAACAACTCCAATTGTTTTTTGTTTTTCTTTTGTTTTGAATCTTAACTTACGGGATAAAAAATTGACTTAAGAAATTATGAGAATCGTGGAATTTTGATGACTGGATTATGCCTCCCCTCACACACACACACACACACACACACACACACACACAAAGAACTGGTATAACACCTGTTGACCCCACGAACATACCTGGGAAGAGGAGGAAGACAAGGAAAGGACGAAAACGAAGAGAAAACAAAACGGGGAAGAAAAGAAGGAAGTGGGATGAAGAAGAAGAAAATACCCATAACAGAAGGAAAAGATTAAGGCAATGGAAGAGGAGGAGCAAGATGAGAGAAGAGGAAACGTGTCTCCAGGAGTGTAAGAGAAAACGGAGACACACCAGGTCGAGATCTCTCGGGGTAACTCAATTAAACTGATGTTACCTTCATTGTTGTCGGTGCCTAAGCAAATGCCCCCCCCCCCCCCCCCTCGGTCCTACCTACCTGAGTCTTAACCTAACCTAACCATTAGCACTGGATCCCAAAGAGTGAGGCTGGGTTAGGATTTACTTTGGGCGGAGTAATACGTAGTAGGGGTCACTCCACCCGTTCACTCCTTTCCGTCTACCATACCTCTCCTGTCACGCTAGACTGAGGACGAACTCGATGATGGAAGTAGGAACAATTGAGAAGGAAATAGGAAGTTGACACTAGGAGTAACGTCAGGAAGGTTAATATAATAAAACTGTAAAAAAAAAATAGATTAATCACCTGGGAAGTTATACTGAATGGCCGGTGGTGACAAGAGAGTCATGAGAGACGTCACCACCCTCAGGAGAGAGAGAGAGAGTGTAGCTCAGTTGTATTCTTCTTGCGTGTTATTGTTGACGGGTTAGGATGGTGACAACAACAAGTCCTGCCAACACATAACCCTGGACCTACAACATAGAGAGAGAGGGCAAGAGGGAGTCACCTTGGCTGTTGTAGCATTGAGGCGGGGGCGTTGACGGATGGACGATGGGCTTGGCGTGAGTGTGTGGATTAAACCCGTTATGAATATTCTGCCACTGGTACTGGGAATACCTGTACTGCTGGAAGTTACAGTAGGCCGCGAACGACGGAGGAAAGGCACACGGCGGGTACACGGGTGCTGCCTGCATCTTGGTTGAAGGCCTGGCGTGGTGCAGGACGGGCGACTGGGTGACAGGCACTAGACGGTGTGGACGGCTGGAGAAGGACGGCAGTTTGTATAAATTCTAACTACCTGTAACACTCAGTTCGTGAGGCGACGACCACACACACAGGTGAACACCGGCCGACACAACACAACACTAGTCAGCAGCAGTGGACGTGACACAGCTGATGGACCTGGTAATGACACTACTGTAGGAGGCGAGGTTAAGGCGCGCTCCTCCTCCTGTGTCCGTCGGCACACTCAGTGGCACCGCAGACCTGCCACTAGTCCCTGTCACATCTTATGTAACGGTGACGTCACGCGCGCACACCGCCACTCACCTTACCCACACCCCACCTGACCCTCATTACACCCCCACGCACACCCTACCACCACACCATGTATACCCACACCCCACCACACCATGTAAACTATCTCACCTGACCCTCATTACACCCCCAAGCACACCCTACCACCACACCATGTATACCCACACCCCACCACACCAAGTACGCATCTTACCAACACACACACACACACACACACTACCTTAAAAACACAACCTATTTATCTGTATTCTCCCCCCCCCCCCCACGTCAATATTAATTCCATCTTCAAGTTACAGCCACCAAATAAGAATCATTATACCTGTAATTACTGTACCTGTAACCCACACCTTGATCTATACTCTGTAGCTCATAACAACACTGGTTTTACGTGTCCTTGACCTGACTTACCTGTGTGGAGCATCTCAGGTACCAAAGGTTAATGAGGGGAGGAAGAGTTAATAAAAGGTGTGCGTGTGTCAGGTGTGCAGGCAAGAGGTGTGACACACTCAAACCACAAACGGGCCAAACCTGTTACCCACACCCTCCCACCCACCTACCTACCCACCCACCCACTCGTCCACCCACCCACCTACCCATAACAACAACAACAACAACAACAATAATAATAATAATAATAATAATAATAATAATAATAATAATATCTAAACACTAACGTCACTGCCCTAAATCTGGAAGTGTCGCCGTCACCATAAATCTGAATTTTCGTGGGCGACAAAAATTCTGAAAAAATCTGGATAAATTTCATATTTAGTGACGGGCACGAGTTGTAGGTGACGCCATGCAGTGATGATGCGACTCGCTCACTAGTGTACTGTAGGTCCTACACCACGTACGTTGCTGGGAAAACCTGACCCAACCTCATCTAAACTATTTATTAATACTTTTTAGAGGTCAGAAACTTAACCTGACCAGCCTGACCTAACCTAGAGAGAGAGAGAGAGAGAGAGAGAGAGAGAGAGAGAGAGAGAGAGAGAGAGAGAGAGAGAGAGAGAGAGAGAGAGCAGCGGCCATAGGGGTGGATGACGGTGCTATACTGTACATGTGAGCGGCCTACAATCACTCTGTCTGTATGTATGTATGTAATAATAATAATAATAATAATTAACGGTTTATTGAAAGAGCTTGGCAGCCAGAAGGCTGAAAATATACAGTTACATATTTGGGGAGTGGGTTACGAATTACAAATAATATACAAGTAACATAAGTGACACAAATAAGACATATAATAACTTAGATGGGGAAAAGCTCAAACTACAGTTCAATTCAACATAGTGACAGATCCATGTATGTATGTCTCTCGCTCTCATTACAGATATAGTTGGGGTGAAAATGCTCACTCCTAGTCATCATCGGTCTAGTGATTGTTGCTGGCAGGAGTCGTCGTCAGGAGTGAGAGGCTGACGGTGAGACGAAGTAAATCCGTCCGTCCGTCCTTGTGTTACCGGTTGACCCTGAAATTCTACTTTTCCCTCCCCTAACCCATCCCCTATTCCCCCTACCCCCCATTCCTCCTCACCGTCACCCATACAGCCTCCTTTTCCTTCCTCTCCTTCCTCCTCCTCCTCCACTTCTCCATTGATCCTATCCCACGCCCCCCCCCCCTGAGAGAGAGAGAGAGAGAGAGAGAGAGAGAGAGAGAGAGAGAGAGAGAGAGAGAGAGAGAGAGACTAGGCATGAAGAGTGTACATCAAGGTGACCTTCCCTCGGCCCACTGTCCCGCTACCACCATCATTACCACAACGATCACCATCATTACACACCACAAACCAATACCATCATCACCACCATCACTACCTCCTCCCTCACTATCACCGCCGTCACTACCCCTTCCCTCACCACCACTATCATCACCATCACCACCACGCTGGGAGCAACTGTCGTCCATTTTAATACTGCACCGCCTCTTATACTGGATATTATGTGTAAAATACATAATAGTATAACAAAAACAACAACACTGTGATGGACTGTGTGTGTGTGTGTGTGTGTGTGTGTGTGTGTGTGTGTGTGTATGTGTGGAGTACGTGTATGTGGGGCAGGACACGGGGATAAACCCTTATACAACCAGCCTATGCTTGTACACCATTGCCCAGCGTCAGCTCGTGGTTAGGTCATGGCATCTCCTGGTCAGCCTCCGCACCACACACCACCGGTACAGCGTCAAGTCTCCCCACACCTATCCTATCCTATCCTAACCTAACCATCCAAAGCAAGAAAATACAGAAAACGGTCAATTCTCACTTTAGTTACGAGCGATGACGTGACAAAACCATTGCCACGCAGTTTACTAGACCCACCTGTGAAGATGCTGACCTTGGCGAGACACACAGCGCCACCTACCAGTAACAAGGGTGTCCGGCTGGGTCCACGTATAATACCTTCCTTAGATGAGAGATCAGACACAGCGTGACGACCAACCAGAGATAAACACTGACTAACCTTGGTCAAATTACTGTTGTTTGTTTACCTGCACAGTCTGTAAACCGTATATACCTGTATTGTCTATATAAAAGTCACGCTAATTGTAGACGAGTATGACGGGGCGACCACGATGACTCAAACACAGCAGCGTCATGGTTGTCACGGCAACGGGTCAGGGCCATGACACACCCACACAAAATCTTCTTACCTACGTAGCCTCTAGCCTCCCTTATTCTCCTACAGTAGCCTCCAGCCTCCCTTACTCTCCTACAGTAGCCTCCAGCCTCCCTTATTCACCTACAGTAGCCACCAGCCTCCCTTACCCAACTACAGTAGCCTCCAGCCTCCCTTACCCAACTACAGTAGCCTCCAGCCTCCCTTATTCTCCTACAGTAGCCTCCAGCCTCCCTTACCCAACTACAGTAGCCTCCAGCCTACATCCCTCAGCTAGCCTCCAGCCTACAGCCCTCAGCTAGCCTCCAGTCTACACCCCCTCAGCTAGCCTCCAGTCTACACCCCCACAGCTAGCCTCCAGTCTACACCCCCTCAGCTAGCCTCCAGTCTACACCCCCACAGCTAGCCACCCACAGCTAGCCTCCAGCCTACAGCCCTCAGCTAGCCTCCAGTCTACACCCCCTCAGCTAGCCTCCAGTCTACACCCCCACAGCTAGCCTCCAGTCTACACCCCCACAGCTAGCCTCCAGTCTACACCCCCTCAGCTAGCCCCCAGTCTACACCCCCACAACTAGCCTCCAGTCTACACCCCCTCAGCTAGCCTCCAGTCTACACCCCCACAGCTAGCCCCCAGTCTACACCCCCACAGCTAGCCCCCAGTCTACACCCCCACAGCTAGCCCCCAGTCTACACCCCCACAGCTAGCCCCCAGTCTACACCCCCACAGCTAGCCCCCAGTCTACACCCCCACAGCTAGCCCCCAGTCTACACCCCCACAGCTAGCCTCCACGGAAGTTTAAAGGTTGTACCGTGTGGTGATTCACTAAGGCTTACTGTACAACGTTAGGGTCAACCATATAGTGACGTCAACCAGTTAAATAGATCGTCTAAATTGGCTTATTAGTTATTTATAACACATAATGCTTCTTCACTACAATGCCTTAAACCTATTACTACCACCACAACTACTGCTGCTGCTGCTGTTGTTGTTGTTGTTATTATTAGTGTATTATTAGGATATTAAATTTTAAGGTAATAAAATGGCGGCGAAGGTGTGGCTACTTGGGGAGGATGGAGGCAGTAGGAGTAGTAACATGATTCAATTGTTATCATTAATATTTACACAAATTACTTCACCAATTATTAACCCAAAATATTTTATAAATCCATCAGTAACAAAAAATAAATAAATAAAACAAATGTTATTATTGTGGAATAAGTGATAACATTTTAACCGTCTGGTGATAACAATAGGCTGTGGCGATAACACCTCCAATGTATAGTGTTACTGTGTGTCGTGTGGCGCCTTCAAGCTCTCTAAGTTAGCAGCTTATTTCACCTGATGAAACATGCTGACACTGACCAGACCTAACCTAACCTAACCCCCCCCCCCTATCCCAGAAAGCATTAGGGTGTTTAGTCATCATGTGAATTAAGCTAAAAGGGGAACTAATAATCATGTGATTTTTTTTCCACTATGTAATTACAGTAAGAATAAATACTACAATTCATACTTCAAAATAAATTCATACTACTGTATTTTATTTGACTTTATTATACAACTATGAACTCTCCCTCAGTCACCCCTCCCTTCTTCCCTTCCTTTTTGCTAACATAGTATCACACGTATTTAAATTATCCTGGAAGAGGTATTGTAAAATCATTGTCTTTACCACTAGGATGATAACTAATGTACTACTGTATGTTGTGTATATACAAAAGTGGTTTTTCATTTTTACTTTTACCCTTAATATGTCCAGTGAATACTCTCTCTCTCTCTCTTGGGGGTTTATTGTCCAGAATCAACTAGCATTTCACACACACACACACATAAAATACAAACACTGTAATTGTTAGGATCAGCTTTCCGTCCAAATGAAAAAAACTAAATAAAAAATAAGCAGACACAAACTAGGGGAATAGAAGGCCTTAACACCCGTCCATACAATATAGTTAAGTTTACGCTTCACTCGGGTTGGTTGGCACCATTTTCTCTCATACACGAACGTTTTCTATGGTGAGTGACGGCGTAGTTTGGTAGCCTGTTTATATAACTCTTCACCACTCGGCGGCCGGGCAAAAGCCTAATTAATATTCTACTATACACTGTTGAGCTTGTCCGGGTCTGACTTATGACTAGTAATTGTTGTAACTGTGCTGGCGTAACCTGCACCTACAACCAACATATGGAAATACTTCTTCATACAGAGGCTGATAGACCCATGAAACACTCTACCAACACATGCCGTAGCACCAAGAGCAGTACTGGGCTTGACAAAATTATCAAGAACAATGGAGGGCTCATACACAGGTCACTGATGTCTTTCCCTCGGCAGTAGGGTAGGAATTCAAAGGTGGCCTCACAACATTCACCCAGCAGATAATTCCATCAACTCCGAAATTCTTAAGGCGGTAAATTTAACTTCTGACAATTATATCACATTCCCGATAAAATAATAATAATGAAATACTTTATTCCTTCGTTACATGTGACAGTTCCGCGGTTCACATTATATAATACAAAGGAATTTCAGACTAAATCACAGACACAAGACCTCTAACAGAGCCAACTGCGAGAACCATTGTTTAGGGAGACAACATGGAAGAATACCACCCAACCATTTATATTTTCCAGTCATCCCAAACCACTTAACTTAGCCTAAACTATCCGACGAGCCTTGGGTTAGGTTAGATTTGTTTAACTTTTGTACCGAGTGGTTTAAATTAAAAAATGGTGGGGGGGGGGGGGGGGGGGGGGGGAAGAGGCCTCAGCGGTTGTGCTTGTGGTGACTTCCGGGGAAAAAATCCAACAGGGAACATTTGTTTTAGTGTGGCATAGACATACTGACTGTGCTCTCATTCATCACATTACAGAAAACGGACACATCTTCTTCACGGATGTCACAAACTATAAAATAACTATGGCGAATATACAGTAAACACCGGCTTCTCGACCCAGCAACTAGACAGGTATTTCTACAGGTATATTTTTTTTTATGCTGTATCCTAACCTAACCTAATTCCTAACCTTACCATATTTTACGTGTTTTAACCCCACAATTTCCTTAATTTCTCAGAAAAACAAAACAGGTGCACAAGACAAGATCATCACCTGTGGATAAATAAAAAAAAAACAATACCTCGTGATAAACCTTGTCGTGGAGGAGGTGCGTTCTGATGTATTAACCCTGAGGACCCGGCGTGTTAGCGTGACCTCCATAACAATATTCCTCCTGATACGCGTCCACCACTGCAGGGAGCATAAATGATAGACGAATAATTATAACCATTCCTTAAGACAGCTAACGGTAACTGAAGGAATACAGATACTAAATCACTGTAATGTTTTGTAGTATGTTGTTAAATTAAGGTGTGTGTGTGTTAGGAGGTAGACCACAAGTACGAGAATTCAGATACAGGGGAAGTATAGACAAGAGCGGTCCCTACACCTTCATAGAGTACTGGTACCATTAACACAGCAAGAGTCGCTACTGCCAATACCGCTGCCAAAGTTGACTCTCGCGCTTACCTAACACACACATGACTCTCTCTGGCAGTTCTTACATACCTGGTGACTTCCACAAATGACGCCCACGTACCTGTCCACCACGTGCCCCGAATAACAGATATATGTATCCTTCACGACCCCTGGAGTGTGCCAAGGTTCAGCCCAGTCACCAATCTGGGTCCTGAAACATCCCTGCAGTCAATCTTTGCCTCCATAATACTGTACAGTCAGTTACTGTACTCGAACCCTCACGTACCCGAGGAAGATGCGGGGGGGTGGCCACTGACGCCAGAGTCGAGTCACAGTGTAATTTTGACGTCATTTTGCCCGTGTGTGTGTGTGTCACTGGTGGGTTTACATTGACTGTAGACTAATGTAAACTATATATTGTACCGGCTTGACTTATTGTACAGTAGTGTATTGTGACGAGGTGGTCTCTCTCTCTCTCTCTCTCTCTCTCTCTCTCTCTACTGTTACGTCATACCCCGGCATGTTACGTCATCAGGTTAGGTTCCCTCCCACACTGTGTTGCCTTATTATCCTTCTATTCCTCCCATCCCACATACTCCTCTCCCTTACCTACCCACCACCACCACCCATTTTCTCTCTCTCTCTCTCTCTCTCTCTCTCTCTCTCTCTCTCTCTCTCTGTCTCACACAAAAAATATATAAATATACAAAAACTTTCGACAAGGACAACTTCAAGCAAGACAGCCAATCAGAGCGTATACCGAGCCCGACCATGAACAACCAATCAGAATCCGCACCGAGCCCGACGACAACACATGAACAACCAATCAGAATACGCACCGAGCCCGACGACAACACAAGAGCAGCCAATCAGAAAAATCCCCCCCCCCAACACTGTGAGGAACAACAACATTAGTGTCTCAACGTAATTTCGTCTCTCTCATTAAAGCCGCCATATTTGTGACGTAGGTTTTGAATGAGCCAATTAGAGACAAGTGTTGGTGAAGGGTTGACGTCCTCCACCACAGGAAGAGGAGGAGGAGGAGGAGGAGGAGGAGGAGGAGGAGGCAGGCAGTATCAAAGGAAGACATTAGGACAGACATTGACCAGCGTCTTTACACCTCAAAACTCTGGTTGGAAATCTCTCTATATCTTCAGAGCCTCACAGACATTGGGTATAGACTAAGAGCCTCATGATATATCCTCAGGTAATACCAGGTGTTTATGTGACCACCTTAACTACCGCTAACGTCAGAGATTTATATAACGAGCCCCTGCAAACAGCCCCTGTAAACGCACTAGTGAAGGGGATTGTACCTACGCTAAATGACGAGCCCCTGTAAACGCACTAGTGAAGGGGACTGTACCTAGGCTAAATGACGAACCCCTGTAAACGCACTAGTGAAGGGGACTGTACCTAGGCTATATGACGAGCCCCTGTAAACGCACTAGTGAAGGGGACTGTACCTAGGCTAAATGACGACCCCCTGTAAACGCACTAGTGAAGGGGACTGTACCTAGGCCATATGACGAGCCCCTGTAAACGCACTAGTGAAGGGGACTGTACCTAGGCTATATGACGACCCCCTGTAAACGCACTAGTGAAGGGGACTGTACCTAGGCCATATGACGAGCCCCTGTAAACGCACTAGTGAAGGGGACTGTACCTAGGCTATATGACGAGCCCCTGTAAACGCACTAGTGAAGGGGACTGTACCTAGGCTATATGACGAACCCCTGTAAAAGCACTAGTGAAGGGGACTGTACCTAGGCTATATGACGAGCCCCTGTAAACGCACTAGTGAAGGGGACTTTATCTCCGCAGGGCCAAAGTTTCGCCGTGGGTTCCCCAAACAATATTCGTTCAATTTTCCTCGTGGCTGGAGATGTAAGAATGTATCTCACCGACTGACTTAACACACACACACACACACTAAAAATAAACCATGTAAGAAGACCGATGAATATTTTATCAATCTCTCATCGTGCAGAACCTAAACCAACCCCACTCTTTATTTCCTGTGTGTGTGTGTGGTGTGTGTGTGTGTGTGTGTGTGTGTGTGTGTGTGTGGAGCCCTCAGTCACTCAACAGCGTCCTTCGGCATCTTTAAAACACATCCTGTTTGAGTGGTGGACGGAAGGAGGGAACCACCGCCTCATTGACCAGCCTTACTACATACTACAACCTCCCTCCCTGACAATGACGCGAGGAGAAGGACGATGATAAAGGTATGTGAGGAGGACAAGAAAAAGAAGGAAGAAGAGGAGCAGGAGGACAAGCAAAAGAAGGAAGAAGAGGACAGGAAAAAGAAGGAAGAAGAGGAGGAGGAGGACAAGCAAAAGAAGGAAGAAGAGGACATGAAAAAGAAGGAAGAGGACAAGAAAACGAAGGAAGAGAAGGAGGAGGAGGACAAGAAAAAGAAGGAAGAGAAGGAGGACAAGAAAAAGATGGAAGAGAAGGAGGACAAGAAAAAGAAGGAAGAGAAGCAGAAGAAAAAGAAGGAAGAGAAGGAGAAGAAAAAGAAGAAGGAGGAGGACGAGGAGGAGGCAGACAGTGCTAGCGGATAAAGTAGACGAGGAGGAGGAGGGGGAGAAGGAGGAGGGGGAGAAGGAGGAGTATGAGAGGAAGACAACGAGGCAACAATTCGCTACGCCCTTGATCCAACGGCATATAATGTTAGGTTACTCGGGGACAGACGAGTGGCGTACAGTACAAAACCCATTGACCGCCGAGCCACCTCACACGACATCTGTACTCTCTCACTCTCTTAACACCTGCCTGGATAACACCTGTCCACATTACACCTGCCAACCTACTGTATATCCCAACACAGGTCCGAAATAAAATGAGCTCCAGATTCATTAATAATTAATAATTATTAATTATTAATGAATCTGGAGCTCATTTTATTTCGGACCTGTGTTGGGATATACAGTAGGTTGGCAGGTGTAATGTGGACAGGTGTTATCCAGGCAGGTGTTAAGAGAGTGAGAGAGTACAGATGTCGTGTGAGGTGGCTCGGCGGTCAATGGGTTTTGTACTGTACGCCACTCGTCTGTCCCCGAGTAACCTAACATTATATGCCGTTGGATCAAGGGCGTAGCGAATTGTTGCCTCGTTGTCTTCCTCTCATACTCCTCCTTCTCCCCCTCCTCCTTCTCCCCCTCCTCCTCCTCGTCTACTTTATCCGCTAGCACTGTCTGCCTCCTCCTCGTCCTCCTCCTTCTTCTTTTTCTTCTCCTTCTCTTCCTTCTTTTTCTTCTGCTTCTCTTCCTTCTTTTTCTTGTCCTCCTTCTCTTCCATCTTTTTCTTGTCCTCCTTCTCTTCCTTCTTTTTCTTGTCCTCCTCCTCCTTCTCTTCCTTCGTTTTCTTGTCCTCTTCCTTCTTTTTCATGTCCTCTTCTTCCTTCTTTTGCTTGTCCTCCTCCTCCTCTTCTTCCTTCTTTTTCCTGTCCTCTTCTTCCTTCTTTTGCTTGTCCTCCTGCTCCTCTTCTTCCTTCTTTTTCTTGTCCTCCTCACATACCTTTATCATCGTCCTTCTCCTCGCGTCATTGTCAGGGAGGGAGGTTGTAGTATGTAGTAAGGCTGGTCAATGAGGCGGTGGTTCCCTCCTTCCGTCCACCACTCAAACAGGATGTGTTTTAAAGATGCCGAAGGACGCTGTTGAGTGACTGAGGGCTCCACACACACACACACACACACACACACACACACACACCACACACACACACAGGAAATAAAGAGTGGGGTTGGTTTAGGTTCTGCACGATGAGAGATTGATAAAATATTCATCGGTCTTCTTACATGGTTTATTTTTAGTGTGTGTGTGTGTGTGTTAAGTCAGTCGGTGAGATACATTCTTACATCTCCAGCCACGAGGAAAATTGAACGAATATTGTTTGGGGAACCCACGGCGAAACTTTGGCCCTGCGGAGATAAAGTCCCCTTCACTAGTGCGTTTACAGGGGCTCGTCATATAGCCTAGGTACAGTCCCCTTCACTAGTGCTTTTACAGGGGTTCGTCATATAGCCTAGGTACAGTCCCCTTCACTAGTGCGTTTACAGGGGCTCGTCATATAGCCTAGGTACAGTCCCCTTCACTAGTGCGTTTACAGGGGCTCGTCATATGGCCTAGGTACAGTCCCCTTCACTAGTGCGTTTACAGGGGGTCGTCATATAGCCTAGGTACAGTCCCCTTCACTAGTGCGTTTACAGGGGCTCGTCATATGGCCTAGGTACAGTCCCCTTCACTAGTGCGTTTACAGGGGGTCGTCATTTAGCCTAGGTACAGTCCCCTTCACTAGTGCGTTTACAGGGGCTCGTCATATAGCCTAGGTACAGTCCCCTTCACTAGTGCGTTTACAGGGGTTCGTCATTTAGCCTAGGTACAGTCCCCTTCACTAGTGCGTTTACAGGGGCTCGTCATTTAGCGTAGGTACAATCCCCTTCACTAGTGCGTTTACAGGGGCTGTTTGCAGGGGCTCGTTATATAAATCTCTGACGTTAGCGGTAGTTAAGGTGGTCACATAAACACCTGGTATTACCTGAGGATATATCATGAGGCTCTTAGTCTATACCCAATGTCTGTGAGGCTCTGAAGATATAGAGAGATTTCCAACCAGAGTTTTGAGGTGTAAAGACGCTGGTCAATGTCTGTCCTAATGTCTTCCTTTGATACTGCCTGCCTCCTCCTCCTCCTCCTCCTCCTCCTCCTCCTCCTCTTCCTGTGGTGGAGGACGTCAACCCTTCACCAACACTTGTCTCTAATTGGCTCATTCAAAACCTACGTCACAAATATGGCGGCTTTAATGAGAGAGACGAAATTACGTTGAGACACTAATGTTGTTGTTCCTCACAGTGTTGGGGGGGGGGATTTTTCTGATTGGCTGCTCTTGTGTTGTCGTCGGGCTCGGTGCGTATTCTGATTGGTTGTTCATGTGTTGTCGTCGGGCTCGGTGCGGATTCTGATTGGTTGTTCATGGTCGGGCTCGGTATACGCTCTGATTGGCTGTCTTGCTTGAAGTTGTCCTTGTCGAAAGTTTTTGTATATTTATATATTTTTTGTGTGAGACAGAGAGAGAGAGAGAGAGAGAGAGAGAGAGAGAGAGAGAGAGAGAGAAAATGGGTGGTGGTGGTGGGTAGGTAAGGGAGAGGAGTATGTGGGATGGGAGGAATAGAAGGATAATAAGGCAACACAGTGTGGGAGGGAACCTAACCTGATGACGTAACATGCCGGGGTATGACGTAACAGTAGAGAGAGAGAGAGAGAGAGAGAGAGAGAGAGAGAGAGAGAGAGAGAGAGAGAGAGACCACCTCGTCACAATACACTACTGTACAATAAGTCAAGCCGGTACAATATATAGTTTACATTAGTCTACAGTCAATGTAAACCCACCAGTGACACACACACACACACGGGCAAAATGACGTCAAAATTACACTGTGACTCGACTCTGGCGTCAGTGGCCACCCCCCCGCATCTTCCTCGGGTACGTGAGGGTTCGAGTACAGTAACTGACTGTACAGTATTATGGAGGCAAAGATTGACTGCAGGGATGTTTCAGGACCCAGATTGGTGACTGGGCTGAACCTTGGCACACTCCAGGGGTCGTGAAGGATACATATATCTGTTATTCGGGGCACGTGGTGGACAGGTACGTGGGCGTCATTTGTGGAAGTCACCAGGTATGTAAGAACTGCCAGAGAGAGTCATGTGTGTGTTAGGTAAGCGCGAGAGTCAACTTTGGCAGCGGTATTGGCAGTAGCGACTCTTGCTGTGTTAATGGTACCAGTACTCTATGAAGGTGTAGGGACCGCTCTTGTCTATACTTCCCCTGTATCTGAATTCTCGTACTTGTGGTCTACCTCCTAACACACACACACCTTAATTTAACAACATACTACAAAACATTACAGTGATTTAGTATCTGTATTCCTTCAGTTACCGTTAGCTGTCTTAAGGAATGGTTATAATTATTCGTCTATCATTTATGCTCCCTGCAGTGGTGGACGCGTATCAGGAGGAATATTGTTATGGAGGTCACGCTAACACGCCGGGTCCTCAGGGTTAATACATCAGAACGCACCTCCTCCACGACAAGGTTTATCACGAGGTATTGTTTTTTTTTTATTTATCCACAGGTGATGATCTTGTCTTGTGCACCTGTTTTGTTTTTCTGAGAAATTAAGGAAATTGTGGGGTTAAAACACGTAAAATATGGTAAGGTTAGGAATTAGGTTAGGTTAGGATACAGCATAAAAAAAAATATACCTGTAGAAATACCTGTCTAGTTGCTGGGTCGAGAAGCCGGTGTTTACTGTATATTCGCCATAGTTATTTTATAGTTTGTGACATCCGTGAAGAAGATGTGTCCGTTTTCTGTAATGTGATGAATGAGAGCACAGTCAGTATGTCTATGCCACACTAAAACAAATGTTCCCTGTTGGATTTTTTCCCCGGAAGTCACCACAAGCACAACCGCTGAGGCCTCTTCCCCCCCCCCCCCCCCCACCATTTTTTAATTTAAACCACTCGGTACAAAAGTTAAACAAATCTAACCTAACCCAAGGCTCGTCGGATAGTTTAGGCTAAGTTAAGTGGTTTGGGATGACTGGAAAATATAAATGGTTGGGTGGTATTCTTCCATGTTGTCTCCCTAAACAATGGTTCTCGCAGTTGGCTCTGTTAGAGGTCTTGTGTCTGTGATTTAGTCTGAAATTCCTTTGTATTATATAATGTGAACCGCGGAACTGTCACATGTAACGAAGGAATAAAGTATTTCATTATTATTATTTTATCGGGAATGTGATATAATTGTCAGAAGTTAAATTTACCGCCTTAAGAATTTCGGAGTTGATGGAATTATCTGCTGGGTGAATGTTGTGAGGCCACCTTTGAATTCCTACCCTACTGCCGAGGGAAAGACATCAGTGACCTGTGTATGAGCCCTCCATTGTTCTTGATAATTTTGTCAAGCCCAGTACTGCTCTTGGTGCTACGGCATGTGTTGGTAGAGTGTTTCATGGGTCTATCAGCCTCTGTATGAAGAAGTATTTCCATATGTTGGTTGTAGGTGCAGGTTACGCCAGCACAGTTACAACAATTACTAGTCATAAGTCAGACCCGGACAAGCTCAACAGTGTATAGTAGAATATTAATTAGGCTTTTGCCCGGCCGCCGAGTGGTGAAGAGTTATATAAACAGGCTACCAAACTACGCCGTCACTCACCATAGAAAACGTTCGTGTATGAGAGAAAATGGTGCCAACCAACCCGAGTGAAGCGTAAACTTAACTATATTGTATGGACGGGTGTTAAGGCCTTCTATTCCCCTAGTTTGTGTCTGCTTATTTTTTATTTAGTTTTTTTCATTTGGACGGAAAGCTGATCCTAACAATTACAGTGTTTGTATTTTATGTGTGTGTGTGTGTGAAATGCTAGTTGATTCTGGACAATAAACCCCCAAGAGAGAGAGAGAGAGTATTCACTGGACATATTAAGGGTAAAAGTAAAAATGAAAAACCACTTTTGTATATACACAACATACAGTAGTACATTAGTTATCATCCTAGTGGTAAAGACAATGATTTTACAATACCTCTTCCAGGATAATTTAAATACGTGTGATACTATGTTAGCAAAAAGGAAGGGAAGAAGGGAGGGGTGACTGAGGGAGAGTTCATAGTTGTATAATAAAGTCAAATAAAATACAGTAGTATGAATTTATTTTGAAGTATGAATTGTAGTATTTATTCTTACTGTAATTACATAGTGGAAAAAAAATCACATGATTATTAGTTCCCCTTTTAGCTTAATTCACATGATGACTAAACACCCTAATGCTTTCTGGGATAGGGGGGGGGGGTTAGGTTAGGTTAGGTCTGGTCAGTGTCAGCATGTTTCATCAGGTGAAATAAGCTGCTAACTTAGAGAGCTTGAAGGCGCCACACGACACACAGTAACACTATACATTGGAGGTGTTATCGCCACAGCCTATTGTTATCACCAGACGGTTAAAATGTTATCACTTATTCCACAATAATAACATTTGTTTTATTTATTTATTTTTTGTTACTGATGGATTTATAAAATATTTTGGGTTAATAATTGGTGAAGTAATTTGTGTAAATATTAATGATAACAATTGAATCATGTTACTACTCCTACTGCCTCCATCCTCCCCAAGTAGCCACACCTTCGCCGCCATTTTATTACCTTAAAATTTAATATCCTAATAATACACTAATAATAACAACAACAACAACAGCAGCAGCAGCAGTAGTTGTGGTGGTAGTAATAGGTTTAAGGCATTGTAGTGAAGAAGCATTATGTGTTATAAATAACTAATAAGCCAATTTAGACGATCTATTTAACTGGTTGACGTCACTATATGGTTGACCCTAACGTTGTACAGTAAGCCTTAGTGAATCACCACACGGTACAACCTTTAAACTTCCGTGGAGGCTAGCTGTGGGGGTGTAGACTGGGGGCTAGCTGTGGGGGTGTAGACTGGGGGCTAGCTGTGGGGGTGTAGACTGGGGGCTAGCTGTGGGGGTGTAGACTGGGGGCTAGCTGTGGGGGTGTAGACTGGGGGCTAGCTGTGGGGGTGTAGACTGGGGGCTAGCTGTGGGGGTGTAGACTGGAGGCTAGCTGAGGGGGTGTAGACTGGAGGCTAGTTGTGGGGGTGTAGACTGGGGGCTAGCTGAGGGGGTGTAGACTGGAGGCTAGCTGTGGGGGTGTAGACTGGAGGCTAGCTGTGGGGGTGTAGACTGGAGGCTAGCTGAGGGGGTGTAGACTGGAGGCTAGCTGAGGGCTGTAGGCTGGAGGCTAGCTGTGGGTGGCTAGCTGTGGGGGTGTAGACTGGAGGCTAGCTGAGGGGGTGTAGACTGGAGGCTAGCTGTGGGGGTGTAGACTGGAGGCTAGCTGAGGGGGTGTAGACTGGAGGCTAGCTGAGGGCTGTAGGCTGGAGGCTAGCTGAGGGATGTAGGCTGGAGGCTACTGTAGTTGGGTAAGGGAGGCTGGAGGCTACTGTAGGAGAATAAGGGAGGCTGGAGGCTACTGTAGTTGGGTAAGGGAGGCTGGAGGCTACTGTAGTTGGGTAAGGGAGGCTGGTGGCTACTGTAGGTGAATAAGGGAGGCTGGAGGCTACTGTAGGAGAGTAAGGGAGGCTGGAGGCTACTGTAGGAGAATAAGGGAGGCTAGAGGCTACGTAGGTAAGAAGATTTTGTGTGGGTGTGTCATGGCCCTGACCCGTTGCCGTGACAACCATGACGCTGCTGTGTTTGAGTCATCGTGGTCGCCCCGTCATACTCGTCTACAATTAGCGTGACTTTTATATAGACAATACAGGTATATACGGTTTACAGACTGTGCAGGTAAACAAACAACAGTAATTTGACCAAGGTTAGTCAGTGTTTATCTCTGGTTGGTCGTCACGCTGTGTCTGATCTCTCATCTAAGGAAGGTATTATACGTGGACCCAGCCGGACACCCTTGTTACTGGTAGGTGGCGCTGTGTGTCTCGCCAAGGTCAGCATCTTCACAGGTGGGTCTAGTAAACTGCGTGGCAATGGTTTTGTCACGTCATCGCTCGTAACTAAAGTGAGAATTGACCGTTTTCTGTATTTTCTTGCTTTGGATGGTTAGGTTAGGATAGGATAGGATAGGTGTGGGGAGACTTGACGCTGTACCGGTGGTGTGTGGTGCGGAGGCTGACCAGGAGATGCCATGACCTAACCACGAGCTGACGCTGGGCAATGGTGTACAAGCATAGGCTGGTTGTATAAGGGTTTATCCCCGTGTCCTGCCCCACATACACGTACTCCACACATACACACACACACACACACACACACACACACACACACACACACAGTCCATCACAGTGTTGTTGTTTTTGTTATACTATTATGTATTTTACACATAATATCCAGTATAAGAGGCGGTGCAGTATTAAAATGGACGACAGTTGCTCCCAGCGTGGTGGTGATGGTGATGATAGTGGTGGTGAGGGAAGGGGTAGTGACGGCGGTGATAGTGAGGGAGGAGGTAGTGATGGTGGTGATGATGGTATTGGTTTGTGGTGTGTAATGATGGTGATCGTTGTGGTAATGATGGTGGTAGCGGGACAGTGGGCCGAGGGAAGGTCACCTTGATGTACACTCTTCATGCCTAGTCTCTCTCTCTCTCTCTCTCTCTCTCTCTCTCTCTCTCTCTCTCTCTCTCTCTCTCTCTCTCTCAGGGGGGGGGGGCGTGGGATAGGATCAATGGAGAAGTGGAGGAGGAGGAGGAAGGAGAGGAAGGAAAAGGAGGCTGTATGGGTGACGGTGAGGAGGAATGGGGGGTAGGGGGAATAGGGGATGGGTTAGGGGAGGGAAAAGTAGAATTTCAGGGTCAACCGGTAACACAAGGACGGACGGACGGATTTACTTCGTCTCACCGTCAGCCTCTCACTCCTGACGACGACTCCTGCCAGCAACAATCACTAGACCGATGATGACTAGGAGTGAGCATTTTCACCCCAACTATATCTGTAATGAGAGCGAGAGACATACATACATGGATCTGTCACTATGTTGAATTGAACTGTAGTTTGAGCTTTTCCCCATCTAAGTTATTATATGTCTTATTTGTGTCACTTATGTTACTTGTATATTATTGTAATTCGTAACCCACTCCCCAAATATGTAACTGTATATTTTCAGCCTTCTGGCTGCCAAGCTCTTTCAATAAACCGTTAATTATTATTATTATTATTATTACATACATACATACAGACAGAGTGATTGTAGGCCGCTCACATGTACAGTATAGCACCGTCATCCACCCCTATGGCCGCTGCTCTCTCTCTCTCTCTCTCTCTCTCTCTCTCTCTCTCTCTCTCTCTCTCTCTCTCTCTCTCTCTCTCTCTCTCTCTAGGTTAGGTCAGGCTGGTCAGGTTAAGTTTCTGACCTCTAAAAAGTATTAATAAATAGTTTAGATGAGGTTGGGTCAGGTTTTCCCAGCAACGTACGTGGTGTAGGACCTACAGTACACTAGTGAGCGAGTCGCATCATCACTGCATGGCGTCACCTACAACTCGTGCCCGTCACTAAATATGAAATTTATCCAGATTTTTTCAGAATTTTTGTCGCCCACGAAAATTCAGATTTATGGTGACGGCGACACTTCCAGATTTAGGGCAGTGACGTTAGTGTTTAGATATTATTATTATTATTATTATTATTATTATTATTATTATTATTATTGTTGTTGTTGTTGTTGTTGTTATGGGTAGGTGGGTGGGTGGACGAGTGGGTGGGTGGGTAGGTAGGTGGGTGGGAGGGTGTGGGTAACAGGTTTGGCCCGTTTGTGGTTTGAGTGTGTCACACCTCTTGCCTGCACACCTGACACACGCACACCTTTTATTAACTCTTCCTCCCCTCATTAACCTTTGGTACCTGAGATGCTCCACACAGGTAAGTCAGGTCAAGGACACGTAAAACCAGTGTTGTTATGAGCTACAGAGTATAGATCAAGGTGTGGGTTACAGGTACAGTAATTACAGGTATAATGATTCTTATTTGGTGGCTGTAACTTGAAGATGGAATTAATATTGACGTGGGGGGGGGGGGGAGAATACAGATAAATAGGTTGTGTTTTTAAGGTAGTGTGTGTGTGTGTGTGTGTGTTGGTAAGATGCGTACTTGGTGTGGTGGGGTGTGGGTATACATGGTGTGGTGGTAGGGTGTGCTTGGGGGTGTAATGAGGGTCAGGTGAGATAGTTTACATGGTGTGGTGGGGTGTGGGTATACATGGTGTGGTGGTAGGGTGTGCGTGGGGGTGTAATGAGGGTCAGGTGGGGTGTGGGTAAGGTGAGTGGCGGTGTGCGCGCGTGACGTCACCGTTACATAAGATGTGACAGGGACTAGTGGCAGGTCTGCGGTGCCACTGAGTGTGCCGACGGACACAGGAGGAGGAGCGCGCCTTAACCTCGCCTCCTACAGTAGTGTCATTACCAGGTCCATCAGCTGTGTCACGTCCACTGCTGCTGACTAGTGTTGTGTTGTGTCGGCCGGTGTTCACCTGTGTGTGTGGTCGTCGCCTCACGAACTGAGTGTTACAGGTAGTTAGAATTTATACAAACTGCCGTCCTTCTCCAGCCGTCCACACCGTCTAGTGCCTGTCACCCAGTCGCCCGTCCTGCACCACGCCAGGCCTTCAACCAAGATGCAGGCAGCACCCGTGTACCCGCCGTGTGCCTTTCCTCCGTCGTTCGCGGCCTACTGTAACTTCCAGCAGTACAGGTATTCCCAGTACCAGTGGCAGAATATTCATAACGGGTTTAATCCACACACTCACGCCAAGCCCATCGTCCATCCGTCAACGCCCCCGCCTCAATGCTACAACAGCCAAGGTGACTCCCTCTTGCCCTCTCTCTCTATGTTGTAGGTCCAGGGTTATGTGTTGGCAGGACTTGTTGTTGTCACCATCCTAACCCGTCAACAATAACACGCAAGAAGAATACAACTGAGCTACACTCTCTCTCTCTCTCCTGAGGGTGGTGACGTCTCTCATGACTCTCTTGTCACCACCGGCCATTCAGTATAACTTCCCAGGTGATTAATCTATTTTTTTTTTACAGTTTTATTATATTAACCTTCCTGACGTTACTCCTAGTGTCAACTTCCTATTTCCTTCTCAATTGTTCCTACTTCCATCATCGAGTTCGTCCTCAGTCTAGCGTGACAGGAGAGGTATGGTAGACGGAAAGGAGTGAACGGGTGGAGTGACCCCTACTACGTATTACTCCGCCCAAAGTAAATCCTAACCCAGCCTCACTCTTTGGGATCCAGTGCTAATGGTTAGGTTAGGTTAAGACTCAGGTAGGTAGGACCGAGGGGGGGGGGGGGGGGGCATTTGCTTAGGCACCGACAACAATGAAGGTAACATCAGTTTAATTGAGTTACCCCGAGAGATCTCGACCTGGTGTGTCTCCGTTTTCTCTTACACTCCTGGAGACACGTTTCCTCTTCTCTCATCTTGCTCCTCCTCTTCCATTGCCTTAATCTTTTCCTTCTGTTATGGGTATTTTCTTCTTCTTCATCCCACTTCCTTCTTTTCTTCCCCGTTTTGTTTTCTCTTCGTTTTCGTCCTTTCCTTGTCTTCCTCCTCTTCCCAGGTATGTTCGTGGGGTCAACAGGTGTTATACCAGTTCTTTGTGTGTGTGTGTGTGTGTGTGTGTGTGTGTGTGTGAGGGGAGGCATAATCCAGTCATCAAAATTCCACGATTCTCATAATTTCTTAAGTCAATTTTTTATCCCGTAAGTTAAGATTCAAAACAAAAGAAAAACAAAAAACAATTGGAGTTGTTTGAAGATCATGTGTGTACTTGTCATGTCATCTTGGTCTTGCTCCTGTGAATCGTATCTTAAGTGGACCTGACGAACAAGGGACCTCCCCCGGTTTACTGTTACCTGGGGGGATGGGGTAGGGGAAGGGTGGGGGGGGGGAGAGGGAAATTTGTCGTAAGAATCTTTTGAGAATTAATATTTACGTTTGAGTCTCCAGAAATATAATAGAGAGACTCATTTGTCTTATTATTATTATTATTATTATTATTATTATTATTATTATTATTATTATTATTTTGTTTAAACATTTACAATTTACAATTGCAAGGTTAAATTAAGCTATGACGACTTAAACAGGGTGAATAGAGTTGGGTCGATATTGTTGAGTGTGTTTTATTAGGTGTTGGCTCTCTCTCTCTCTCAGTCAGTCACAGGTTGGTGCCACAACTGTTGTTTTACATCACCATAAACCTGTGTGTGGGTGTGTGTAATGATAATAATAATAATAATACTAATAATAATTAACGGTTTATTGAAAGAGCTTGGCAGCCAGAAGGCTGAAAATATACAGTTACATATTTGGGGAATGGGTTACGAATTACAAATAATATACAAGTAACATAAGTGACACAAATAAGACATATAATAACTAGATGGGGAAAAGCTCAAACTACAGTTCATTTCAACATAGTGACAGTGCAAGGAGTAGTGTTTACTGGGAGTGAATACACTGTTTATTACAAGTTATTGATAATTTTTACAATGGTTGGGACTGGGCTGTTCTTATAGCGATCAGTTCGTGCACGTATGGGCTGGATGCGGTTGTGGTGTCGAACAGCAATTCTCGGACAAGGGATCTCAGGTGGTAGTAGGAGCCGGTGTCGGGGATGGTGTAGAAGCTTCTTACCAAATTTGCAGATGAGGTCGTGGTGATGGTCAGTGAGAGTCGAAAGGGTCAGTGTGTTGAGCGCTTCTTGATATGTGGAGTAGGAGGAGGAGAGAATAATCTTGCATGCCCTCTTTTGCACTTTTTCTAGGTGTTTACGTTGTGTGGCATTTAGGGAGGAAGACCAGGTGGGGGAGGCATAGGTGAGCTTGGGAAGTATGAATGTTGTGTAAACACTGAGGAGCTCGTGTGCAGGAACTCCGAGGGACTTGAGTCGGCGGAGGAGGTGGAGACGGAAACTGGAGGATTTGACAACTTCACTGACGTGTGGTTTCCAATTTAGTTTGTTGTCTATGGTGACGCCGAGGAGCTTCGTGGAATCTACAACCTGGAGTGTGTTCGGACCTAGAGTAATGGAAGGAGGTGGGACAATGTCGGAGGAGAGGTTGATGTGCATAACCATGGTCTTGGTATGGTTGATGGTGACATGGTTGTTGGTGGCCCAGTTTTGGAGACTGTTCAATAAATCCTGAAGGGCGGTATAGTTGGGAGCAGAATTGTTGACGCTGATCCCAATGGTGGAGTCGTCGACATATTTCCAGCGAGCGGGGGTTTCTCTTAGGGCATCATTGATGAGCATAAGGAAGCAGAGTGGTCCCATCTTGGTGCCTTGGGGGACGCCACAGGTGAGTGACTGAAAGGTGGAGACAGCCCCTCGGAAGCGTACAGCTTGGCGTCGGTCACTGAGGAAGTCTGTAAGCCATGGTATAAGACTTCTCCGAAGCCCGAGGTCAATAGCTTTGTTGATGATTATATTGTGGTCGACTAGGTCGAATGCTTTAGTGAAATCAATGAAGGCGACAGCTACAGACGTTTTCGTTTCTCGAGATGGCGGTATATGTAATCGAGAAAGCTGACAAGACAGTGAGTGGTGGAGGAAGTTTTCATGTTGCCAAATTGCTGAGGGTCTACGACTCCTGCAATATCAGCAAAAGCCCAGCCGAACACAAAATTTTCACAGACTAGGCTGGGTATTGGGGTGATTGCAATAGGTCGTAGCTGATTTAAGGATTGTGGGCTGGTTGACTTGGGCACTGGTGATACATAAGAGGTCTTCCAGTCAGCTGGGCATCTGGCTTGACTGAGAGAAGCATTGATGATGGAGCAGAGGGGTGTAGCAAGCTCCGGGGAGAACTCCTTGAAGAGTTTCATTGGTAAGCCAATGGGGGTGGTAGAGCGTTTTAACTTTAGTTTGTCCAGGCGTTTTGCTACTTCAAATTCTTCTACTAAGTCAGTGGGAAGGGGGGCTGGTAGGTAGGCAGGGAGAGAGAGAGAGAGTGTGTGTGTGTGGGGGGGGGGGGGGGGGTAAAGTTCATTAGTTATCAAACCAAATAGATATTTATATAAGCCAATATTCACAGTACGTTCGACCCCCCCCTCCCTTCCCCCTCCCCGTCAGGTTGTCTGCCCAGGGGGGCGGATGGAGGAAGGAGGGGGTTGGTTTTCCCAGGATAGTGGCGGTGCATGGTGATAAGACGGGCGTAGGGCAGTGATTGTGGTGGTGGGTGTATTGTGTTGTGTTGTACGTGAAGCTTCAACCCCTGAGTGTGTGTGTGTGTGTGTGTGTGAGAGAGAGAGAGAGAGAGAGAGAGAGAGAGAGAGAGTTATCAGTATTTAATCTTTGTGACCTTAACAAAATCATCTGTTCCACAAACTCTCAAACAGAATCACACGAACCTGTGTACAGATGATGACTCTCTCTCTCTCTCTCTCTCTCTCTCTCTCTCTCTCTCTCTCTCTCTCTCTCTCTCTCTCTCTCTCTCTCTCTCTCTCTCATGGGTGCCAACGGCTAGCTTCAGGGTAATGCCGTAGTGCCACCGCTGAGACAGGCTATGGCACCCTATGATTAATGAGCCCAGACTCCGGGTTCGGTTATATAGGGTGTGAATCCGGCTCCATATTTCGTAAAGTTAAAAAATAGAATGTTAAACCTTATGGAAAATAGTGTTTCATTCTGCCATTTTGAGTCCCGAAGGGTTAAAACACCACCATTAAAGGGTTAAACCATCGTCATCAAAGGGTTAAACCATCGTCACCAAAGGGTTAAACCATCGTCGCCAAAGGGTTAAACCATCGTCACCAAAGGTTAAACCATCGTCGCCAAAGGGTTAAACCATCGTCGCCAAAGGGTTAAACCATCGTCGCCAAAGGGTTAAACCATCGTCGCCAAAGGGTTAAACCATCGTCACCAAAGGGTTAAACCATCGTCACCAAAGGGTTAAGCCATCATCGCCAAAGGGTTAAACCATCGTCACCAAAGGGTTAAACCATCGTCATCAAAGGGTTAAACCATCGTCACCAAAGGGTTAAACCATCGACGCCAAAGGGTTAAACCATCGTCACCAAAGGGTTAAACCATCGTCGCCAAAGGGTTAAACCATCGTCGCCAAAGGGTTAAACCATCGTCACCGAAGGGTTAAACCATCGTCATCAAAGGGTTACACCATCGTCACCAAAGGGTTAAACCATCGTCGCCAAAGGGTTAAACCATCGTCGCCAAAGGGTTAAAGTGAAAGGATAATTATTGTTTACGGTCATTTAAAGGGAAGACGTATATAATTAAGATCCGTTAAAGGGAAGGCCTCACCATTAACACCTTTTAAGTGATAGATGTGTACCATTAATTAAGGGGGAATTAAGGGGGCTAAAACACCATTAACGAAGACTTTACTGTTTTATAAGAGGAGGAGAAGAGGGAGAAGGAAGAGTAGGAGGACGAAGAGGAGAATGATGGTGAGAGGAAGAGGAAAATGATGGAGAGAGGAGAATGATGGAGAGAGGAAGAGGAAAATGATGGAGAAAGGAGAATGATGGAGAGAGGAAGAGGAAAATGATGGAGAGAGGAGAATGATGGAGAGAGGAAGAGAGAATGATGGAGAGAGGAAGAGGAAAATGATGGAGAGAGGAAGAGGAAAATGATGGAGAAAGGAGAATGATGGAGAGAGGAGAATGGAGGAGAGAGGAGAATGATGGAGAGAGGAGAAGAGGAGAATGGTGGAGAGAGGAAGAGGAAAATGATGGAGAGAGAAGAGGAGAATGGTGGAGAGAGGAAGAGGAAAATGATGGAGAGAGGAGAAGAGGAGAATGGTGGAGAGAGGAAGAGGAGACTGATGGAGAGGAGAAGAGAAGAATGATGGAGAGAGGAAGAGGAGAATGATGGAGAGAGGATGAGGAGTGTGTCATTGGTGTGCTTCAGCGGCTTTACTTGTGTCAGTAATGTAGGACACTGAGTGAGAGTCACGCCCGCTGTCAGAGGCCGGGTGATGGCGTGGGCGTGATTGCAGTGCTTGGTGGGGAGTGGGGAACGATTGACTGAGAGAGGTTGGAGATTTAGGAAGGAGAAGAAGTGGGGTGATGGGGGGGGGGGAGTTAAAACTGCTGCATCATCCTCATTTTTCTTCCTCACTCCTGCTTCCCCCTCCCCCTCTCCCCCTCACCCTCTCACCCTCTCCCCCTCTCACCCTCTCCCCCTCACCCTCTCCCCCTCACCCCCACCCTCACGTAAAATAAAATAAAAAAAGCTTTAACAGGAAAATATTAATTAGGGTACTTGTTGATATCAGTGATGGCGTCAAGCATCACCACAGTGTCCAGGAGTCACGTGTGGCCCCTGGGAGATAGATCACGGTGGTGTAGTAGGTGTGGTAATGGTGGTGTGGTAGGTGTGGTAATGGTGGTGTGGTAGTGGTGTGGTAATGATGGTGTGGTAGTGGTGTGGTTAATAACAGTTGAGGTGCCACGGTGCGTAAGGTTTAGTAATTTTGTTGGGGGCCTTGATGTGATATATGGAGTTATGAGAGATGCTGCGTCACTCCACCTCACCTTGTATGTGTGGCCAGGTAGGTCCTCTTGTACAGTGCCAGGTACCAGGTGATCTATATCTACATGAAGTGGCCAACTCGTCTCTCGGGGCCAGGTTGTCAATATGTCTGAGGAGCCACCAAGCTGAGAGGCTGTACACGTGAGGTGGCAAGAGTTATGACCTCACATCATCATCATCGTCGTCATTATTATTGTTATTATTATTATTATTATTATTATTATTATTATTATTATTATTATTATTATTACTACTATTATTATTATTATTATTATTATTATTATTATTATTATTATTATTATTATTATTATCGTCTCAGCTGCCTCCGACTACACAACACTAATCATATGTAAGAGAGACATCAGTAGTGTGGTGTGGTGTGGTGTAGTGTGGTGTAGTGTAGTGTAGTGTATTGAGGCCCCGGGGTGTAGTAGGCAGTTCTCTCTCTCTCTCTCTCTCAGTGTAGGGATAGGTTAGGTTAGGTTAGGTCTTTAGGTGAACTAAGTGTCAACTGTCGTAAAAATCAGAAGTGGATTGGGTGTAACAAAGGAGAGAGAGAGAGAGAGAGAGAGAGAGAGAGAGCTTAGGGTAGTATTGCGTACAAGTGTTATAGGTAGACGAGGGGGGGGGGGGAGGGGGCAGAGTGAGCTAGGGGTAATGACCGACTTTACTTCTGTTAGGTGGTGGTGGTGGTGGTGGTTGTTATTGAGACCTGTTCACCTGCTGATGACGCACGAGGCTGTAGCCAACCCTTTCACGGCCTGGCCTCACCTTGGGTCACCTAACACAACACAACCTAAACACAACACACTAATTCATATTAAATCGATTTGACATTATTATTATTATTATTATTATCATCGTTATTGTTGTTGTCCAGGTGTGGTGAGTTTTTGCATGACGGGAGGTGTGGGGGGGGGGGGGGGCGGTAGTAATTAATAATATGAGTACAGTAATGGTGTGTGTGTGTGTGTGTAACCTATGATGAATGATGTACCTCTATTGATTTTTTTACGTTACCGCCACGCCCTTCACACACACACACACACACACACACACTCTCTCTCTCTCTCTCTCTCTCTCTCTCTCTCTCTCTCTCTCTCTCTCTCTCTCATAAGTCAGTGGCTGTCAGTCTGTCAAGATGGTAGTAGTGTGGCTTAATTTTTCCTCCCTCCTTATATTACTGTATTTCTTAGGTTTCATGTTTATACCTACCTCTCAGCCCCTCCCTTCCTTCCTTCCTTCCTTCTTTCCTTCCTTCCCTCCTTCCTTCCCTCTCTCCCTCCTTCCTTCCTTCCCTCTCTCCCTCCTTCCTTCCCTCCCTCGTGTTGCTGTTGTGATGGCTAGTAGTTGTGGTTGTGGTGTTGCTGGTTTGGAGATGGTGGTAGTAGTAATGGTTGTGGTGGTGGAGAAACAAAGAAAACGGAATCACATTATAACCACAGAAAACGGGATATAGCAGCAGCCGTAGAACCAATGGAACCGAGAACCAATGGAGTACAGTAGTTAGTTACGGAGGGGTGGGGAAGGTAGAGGAGACTAGGGTAAGGTAGAGGAAGGGATAGGACAGGGATAGGTGGGTAGGGATGGGGTGGGGGGAGGGGTCACTTGCCTAGTTTGTTATGTAATTCTGTTCATCAGTGATATAGGAGGAGGATAACACTGTCCACTGAGATAATTGTATGTGTGGGGGGGTTAGGTTAGGTTAGGTTGCTGTACCTGTATATACTAACAAAACTCTTATTTAATTTAATTGTTTATATTTTATACCGTGAGTCACCAGCATGTCTGACCCACCGACTCATAAATTGACTCATCTTTTACCTGATTCGTTTACTCATGTCATTCTCTTCTCCACAGGTGAGTCAGTCGGGAGAGTCGTGCCAGTTTCCGGGTCATGTGAGTGTCTGTCTTTGTCTGTCCAGTTAGATACCTTAGTCATGTTATAATACGGAAGCCGTCCTTGTCCTGTACAATAAACAGTAAGTAAATTTGACAGTAAAGTATCCTAGAGTTACTTAAGTGTTTTGTAAGTAATAATTGTGTAGTTTAATTTTTTGTGTAACCTGACCTGACTTAACGTAACCTAACCTAACCGTGGCTCCTCCTGGGTCATAGTTTGATGGCGTGTCGTGGGTGGAAAGTGTTAAGCTGGCAATCATGTGTTGTGGTTGAATAGTGTGGTGGTGATTGTGGTGGAGATAGTGGTGGTGGTGGTGGTATGGGACAGTCATAGTGATGGTGGTGTTTAAAGAATAGGGATCACCTGAAGAATCGTCACCCCAGAGTCCGGCAGGGCGACAATTCTTCAGGTGGGGTCAGGAGCCTCCACGGTTGTTAATCTTCAGGGTAGTGTAGTCAGGACCCTCCAGTCAGGTAGGACGACTATATAATAGTAAGTGGGCTCAAAAATATTTAGTCCATTTTGTGGATGTGAATACTGGTGGTCACACACAAACGATTGAATCATATTGGAACAAGAACAAGAGTTACATCAAGACCATGCGAGGCTGCAAACGAAGCTTTTTAGATTCTTACCTTCAAGAATTTATGTGGCATGATCGTTTTTCTGATAATCCTCTGGAAATTTTATGTCAACACATTGCTGTTCAGTTCCCTTTGTATTATGCATCACAATAAAGAAGCATAACACAAAGGGATATATTTATGTTATCCTAATTCACTGTGGGCTGGGGCGACGACTCTTCAGGTGGAGCAGGCTGGGGCGACGACTCTTCAGGTGGAGCAGGCTGGGGCGACGACTCTTCAGGTGGAGCAGGCTGGGGCGACGACTCTTCAGGTGGAGCAGGCTGGGGTGACAATTCTTCAGGTGATCCAAGAATAGTGGTGGTAGTGGAGAATGATGGTGTTGGTGGTGATGGTGGCGTCATATGCAAAGTTATAGTGAACAGCATCAGACTATACTTAGCTATGTTGTGGTGTGGTTAAGCTGAGGTTTTGAGCTGGAAGATGTTGGCTGACTGCCCGCGACCAGGTGACTCTCTCTCTCTCTCTCTCTCTCTCTCTCTCTCTCTCTCTCTCTCTCTCTCTCTCTCTCTCTCTCTCTCTCTCTTCTCTCTCTCTCACTCTCTCTCTCTCTCTCTTTGAGGACAATGGTTTAACTCTTAGGAGGAAACTTGGAGGATTAACGTGTGGGAGGTGACGGCAGGTAAAGTACACAGGGTGAGGAGGAAGGGAGGGAGAGATGGAAGGAGGGGGGTAGAGGGAGATAGGTAGAGGGAGGGAGGTAGAGGGAGATAGGTAGAGAGGTAGAGGGAGAGAGAGAGGGAAGAAGGGGGAGAGAGGGAAGGAGGGGGGAGAGGGAGGGAGAGAGGGAAGAAGGGGGGAGAGGGAGAGAGGGAAGAAGGGGGGGAGAGGGAGGGAGGGAGGGAGGGAGGTAGAACCATGCTCAAGGGTGACCTGGTTTGAGTGAAGTCACCCAGAAGGTTTATTCTACCTGCCTAAACGTACCAGGGCGACGCTCCTTGGTTGTGGTGGTTTTATGTGGTCGTGGATGGTGGTAGGTGGTCGTGGATGGTGGTAGGTGGTCGTGGATGGTGGTAGGGTAGTAGTGGATGGTGGTAGGTGGTCGTTGATGGTGGTAGTTGGTCGTGGATGGTGGTAGGGTAGTAGTGGATGGTGGTAGGTGGTCGTGGATGGTGGTTGAAGATGGCTGAGGTGGGTTGTGGGGATGTCTCGTGGATGGTGTGGCAGAGAGGGAGGGGGGGAGACAGGAGGGAGGGGGGGAGACAGCGGGAGGGAGGATAGGGAGGCAGTAGGAGGGAGGGAGACAGCGGGAGGGAGGATAGGGAGACAGGAGGAGGAAGGGGGGAAGACAGCAGAAGGGATGATGGGGAGGCAGGAGGAAACAGGGAGGCAGCAGGAGGGAGGGGGGGGGAGACAGCAGAAGGGAGGATAGGGAGGCAGTAGGAGGAAGGGGGGGAGACAGCAGGGAGGAAGACAGGAGTATGGACGGTACTGTTCACTTGACATGATCAATTGTAGAGCGCACCCAAGGTTAATTTTCTTACGTAAGGTAACTGCTGCCTCGTACTGCGTCCACTCACGTCTATTGGGTGGGTCCTGGGGTGGGTCGCTGGGTGATTGACACGTCTATAGGGTGGGTCACGGGGTGGGTCGCTGGGTGATTGACACGTCTATAGGGTGGGTCATGAGGTGGGTGGGTGATGACACGTCTACAGTATAGGGTGGGTCACGGGGTGGGTTCGTGATTGAGGCGTCTATAGGGTGGGTCACGGGGTGGGTTGGTGGGTGATTGACAAGTCAATAGGGTGGGTCATTAGGTGGGTGGGTGGGTGATTGACACGTCTGCAGGGTGGGTCACGGGGTGGGTTGCTGGGTGATTGAGGCGGCTATAGGGTGGGCCACGGGGTGGGTGGGTGATTGACACGTCTATAGGGTGGGTCATGAGGTGGGTGGGGGGGTGATTGACACGTCTATAGGGAGGGTCATGAGGTGTGGTTGGTGGGTGATTGGACACGTCTATAGGGTGGGCCACGGGGTGGGTGGGTGATTGACACGTCTATAGGGTGGGTCATGAGGTGGGTTGGTGGGTAGGTACAATAGCTAAGTGTACGACATATACTGTAATGTGACAGGATAGTGAGTGCTGCCCCACCTCAGGGAGAGAGAGAGAGAGAGAGAGAGAGAGAGAGAGAGAGAGCTCCACTACCTGGTGATCTTAACAGCAGCTTCGTTCTTTAAATGTCTAACCCGTCAGTTTTCATCACGAGCTTATTGTTGGCCAGCAGAACTATCAAGTGTTGTGAGGAGTAGGATCTGCTGGAGTAGGACCTGCTGGAGTAAAACCTCAACCCGACGCCTCATCCTCCAGACAGTGTGTAAGTCTTTGGTGTGTGGCTCGGTGTGAAGACGGTGACTCCCCCCCCCCCCCCCACCCTTCTCTACTGGGGCTTCCGTGATGACGTCAGATGTCTGTACTGTAGGTGTGTCTCCATGTGTTGTGTAGGTGAGGGGAGAGGAGGGGTGAGGGGAGAACAGTGAGGGGAGAGGAGGTTCAAGTAAGGCCTCCCTGATTTCATACGACCTCTCTTGGGGATGCTCTTACATAGCTGTCGGGTCACGTGAAGATTAGGCACCTCAGCTTATTTCAGCTATAAAGCTTAAATACCATAATGCTAACCTAACCTAGCTTAACCAAACCTAACCTGATTTAACCTAACCTAACCAAACCTAACTTGACGAAATACTAACCCAACCTAACCTAACCCAACCTAACCTAACCTAACCTAACCTAACCTAACCCAACCTAATCTAACCTAACCCAACCATGACATAAGCGTAGTTAGTTATCAGTAAATTACGGGAAAAAAGGAAATAAAAATAAATTAGCATCTCATTTATTAATCTACAGGTGGACAGAAATATAATCTTAGCAATTAAAGGAAGAGTACTTTACAGAATTGTCAAAAGTTAAATAATATTACACGTCAATTAGTAGTACACACACACACACACACACATTATCGTTCAAATGTATCATAATTTTGTTTTTATCAGAAAGTTTGTAAATAATGGAGTTAAAATTGGATTATATTTGAGCTGGTTAATAATTTATCCTTACTTGTGTTGTATAATTACCCCAGGATAACAAGTCCAGGTTTAAGGTGAAATAAACTAGGTTGCTTAAATCCCCCGGGTAACGACACACACTACTATCAACCTGGACAGACAGACAGACAGGTGACGGACGGGTGACCTATATATTTCAACAGATTCTCTTTCATGTTTTGGTAAGGTGGATCTGTGTGTGTGTGTGTGTGTGTCAGACAGTAACTAAACAAAACAGTGTGGGTTCATATCCTCCCCCTTGCAGGACCTCACTGGCGTGCCCTGTGGACCACCATCACTGCCACTGATTATTACTGATTGATTCTGATGGTCTGGCCCTCTAGATACGTATGGTGTGTGTGTGTGTGTGTGTGTGTGTGTGGTACAAGAAATGAGACAGAACAGGTAAACAGCGGCTACCTGGTGGCGTATCTCCCCCTCACCCCCCCCCTTCAGGTGTCTTGTTCCCCCTCCCCTTCCTCACCCTCACTCTCCCTTAGGTGTGTTGTTTCCCCACACCCCCTCCCCCGTAACCCTCTCCCCTCCCTCGTAGCCCACTTCCCTCCCCCACTCAACCTCCCTACTAACCCACTCCCCTCCCTCCTAACCCACTCCCCTCCCCCCTCACCCACCTCCCCTCCTAACCCACTCCCCTCCCTCCTAACCACGCCCCTCCCTCCTAACCCATTTCCCTCCCCCCTCACCCACTCCCCCCCACCCACTCCCCCTCCTAACCCACTCCCCTCCCTCCTAACCCACTCCCCTCCCCCACTCCCCTCCGCCCTCACCCACTCCCCTCCCCCACTCCCCTCCCTCACTCCCCTCCCCCACTCCACTCCCTCACTCCCCTCCCCCACCTCCCCTCCCCCACTCCCCTCCCCCACTCCCCTCCCCCACTCCCCCTCCCCCCCATCCCCTCACCCACTCCCCCTCCCCCACTCCCCTCACCCACACCCCCTCACCCACACCCCCTCCCCCACTCCCCTCACCTACTCTCCCTCCTCCTAACCCACTCCCCTCCCCCTCTCCCCTCCCTCCTAACCCATTCCCCTCCCTCTTTTACCCATCTTGTAAACGCCTTCAAAACCCAACGTCAACTACGACTGTTACTTCAGTATTGGAAATATATCAGGATTTTGGATTAATGTCCCAGAGATAGATAGAGACGTCTCATCAATGTGGGTCACTCATGAGGCCCTTGAGGAAGTAACTCATTCATAAGGTGAGTGACGTGTGCCAATCAAGTAAGGGGTCACTCAATGGGCAGGTGGTGGCAGTGACGATGCAGTGGTTGTTGTAGTGTGGTGGTGTTGTAGAGTGATGTGGCTGTATGGTGTTGTAGTGTGGTGGTGTTGTAGAGTGATGTGGCTGTATGGTGTTGTAGTGTGGTGGTGTTGTAGTGTGATGTGGCTGTATGGTGTTGAGTGATGCGGCTGTATGGTGTTGTAGTGTGGTGGTGTTGTTGAGTGATGTGGCTGTATGGTGTTATAGTGTGGTGGTGTTGTAGAGTGATGTGGCTGTATGGTGTTGAGTGATACGGCTGTATGGTGTTGTAGTGTGGTGGTGTTGTAGAGTGATGTGGCTGTATGGTGTTGTAGTGTGGTGGTGTTGTAGAGTGATACGGCTGTATGGTGTTGTAGTGTGGTGGTGTTGTAGAGTGATGTGGCTGTATGGTGTTGTAGTGTGATGTGGCTCTATGGTGTTGTAGAGTGATGTGGCTGTATGGTGTTGTAGTGTGGTGGTGTTGTAGAGTGATACGGCTGTATGGTGTTGTAGTGTGGTGGTGTTGTAGAGTGATGTGGCTGTATGGTGTTGTAGTGTGGTGGTGTTGTAGAGTGATACGGCTGTATGGTGTTGTAGTGTGGTGGTGTTGTAGAGTGATGTGGCTGTATGGTGTTGTAGAGTGATGTGGCTGTATGGTGTTGTAGTGTGGTGGTGTTGTAGTGTGATGTGGCTGTATGGTGTTGTTGAGTGATGCGGCTGTATGGTGTTATAGTGTGGTGGTGTTGTTGAGTGATGTGGCTGTATGGTGTTATAGTGTGGTGATGTGGCTGTATTGTGTTATAGTGTGGTGATGTGGCTGTATGGTGTTATAGTGTGGTGATGTGGCTGTATGGTGTTATAGTGTGGTGTTGTTGGGTGTTGTGGCTGTATGGCGTTGTTGAGTGATGCGGCTGTATGGTGTTATAGTGTGGTGGTGTTGTTGAGTGATGTGGCTGTATGGTGTTATAGTGTGATGATGTGGCTGTATGGTGTTATAGTGTGGTGTTGTTGGGTGTTGTGGCTGTATGGTGTTGTAGTAGTGTGGTACAGTGAACCTGATACAGTGTGTGGTGATCTGTGGCTGGACGACCCTTAGCGACCGTTTCGTTGCCATAGTAACCTCTTATCTGCCACTTCACCTTTCCTCACCTACCACTTCACCTACCACCTTACCTTACCTCACCTACCACTTCACCTCACCTACCACCTTCACCTGCCATTCTACTTTACGTAACCGTCAGGTCGTATTTCCAGTATAACGAAACACTGTACAACGTAAAAATGGACACGCTCTTGTATTCAAATGAGGTGTGTGTGTGTGTGTGTGAAGAGTAGAATCATTAGCGTAAGAATGGATAGAATTAGTCGCAGTGTGAAGTAAATCATTGATAAAAAGAAGGAAGAGAGTAGGTGAAGGAACAGAACCCTGTGGAACACCACTATTGGTAGAGAAAGAGCGAGAGGTCGATCCCTTGAACTGCCATGGATCGGTTCTCAAGGAAGCTGGAGATTAGAGAACAAAGTGGGGAAGAGAAACCATAAGAGGGAAGTTGAGAAAGCAAAGACTTGTGCCACACCTTGTCAAATGCTTTGGCGATGTCGAAGGCCACGACGAAAGTTTCTTCATAATCCCCAAGAGAGGATGACCAAAGATGGGTGCAGTAGGAGAGCAGATCACCAGTAGATCTCGCCTGGCGAAAGCCATACTGGTGACCCGACAAAAGAGAATGGCCTTCAAGGTGACGGAGAAAATGGGAGTTAATGATAGTTTCGAAAATCGTAGAGAGGGATGAAGTTAGAGGGGGTAAGTTAGGTTAGGTTAGGTTAGGGTAGGTTAGGTTAGGTTAGGTTAGGGTAGGGTAGGTTAGGGTAGGGTAGGGTAGGTTAGGGTAGGTTAGGGTAGGTTAGGGTAGGTTAGGGTAGGTTAAGTTAGGTTAGGGTAGGTTAGATTAGGGTAGGTTAGGGTAGGTTAGGTTAGGGTAGGTTAAGTTAGGTTAGGGTAGGTTAGGTTAGGGTAGGTTAGGTACCCTCGAAATTGCAAACGATCCTATCTCGTACCCATTACCTCTGTCCGTTATCTCTCTATCTCCCGGAGTCTCACTTCATTCGATTACAGTACCACTTGAATATACGGGTCTCTCTCTCTCTCTCTCTCTCTCTCTCTCTCTTGTCTCGGAAGCGATGACCTTTTTATTCCTTGTGTTGTTGTTGTTATTTATTTTATTGGTCTGTTTTTAGCCTCTTATTGTGTATCTGTCTGTTACGTCATCGTCTTCATCTGTATACACGACTGTTTTTGTTTTGTCTTTGTTTTTGTTTGTTTTATTTGTTTATGTTTTTGTTTGTCGTGTTTTTTTTTCTTTCTTTTTTGTTTGTCGTGTTTTTTTTTCTTTCTTTTTTGTTTGTCTTTTTGTTTACGCCTCTGTCTCCACCACCACCACCAGCTCACTTCGTCTGTGCTCGGGTCCCCACTCCACCCTCTCTTACCCCACGCCGCCCTCTCTTACCCCACTTCGCCCTCTCATGCCCCCACTTCATCCTTACCTGCAATCCCACTCCCTTCCACCCTCACCCCCGCCCCTATTCCACCTTCTTCCCCACTCCACCCCCCTCTCTCCCCCCTCCCACCACCCCTCTCTCCCCCTCCCACCACCCTTCTCTCCCCTCCCACCACCCCTCTCTCCCCCTCCCACCACCCCTCTCCCCCTCCCACCACCCCTCTCTTCCTCCCACCACCCCTCTCTCCCCCTCCCACCACCCCTCTCTCTCCCTCCCACCACCTCTCTCTCTCCCCCTCCCACCACCCCTCTCTCCCCCTCCCACCACCCCTCTCTCCCCCTCCCACCACCCCTCTCTCCCCCTCCCACCACCTCTCTCTCCCCCTCCCACCACCCCCTCTCCGCCTCCCACCACCCCTCTCTCTCCCTCCCACCACCCCTCTCTCTACTCCCCCAACCACCCCTCTCTCTCCCCACCACCACCCCCCTCTCCCTCTCCCTCCCACCAACCCCTCTTCTCTCCCTCCCCCACCCCTCTCTCTCTCCCACCACCCCTCTCTCTCTCCCTCCCACCACCCCTCTCTCCCCCCCTCCCCACCACCCCTCTCTCCCCCCTCCCACCACCCCTCTCTCTCCCTCCCACCACCCCTCTCTCCCCCTCCCACCACCCTTCTCTCCCCTCCCACCACCCCTCTCTCTCCCTCCCACCATCTCTCTCTCTCTCCCTCCCACCACCCCTCTCTCCCCCTCCCACCACCCCTCTCTCTCCCCCCACCACCCCTCTCTCCCTCCCATCCCACCACCCCTCTCTCTCCCCTCCCACCACCCCCTCTCTCTCCCCCTCCCCACCACCCCTCTCTCCCCCCTCCCACCACCCCTCTCTTCCCCCACACCACCCCTCTCTCTTCCTCCCACCACCCCCTCTCTCCCCCTCCCACCACCCTCTCTCCCCCTCACCACCACCCCTCTCACCCCCTCCCACCACCCCTCTCTCCCCCTCCCCCCACCCCTCTCTCTCCCTCCCACACCACCCTCTCTCCCCCTCCCACCACCTCTCTCTCCCCCCTCCCACCACCCTCAAAAGGCGAGGAAGGGGTCAAGTCTCCAGAGATCCATAATGCAAAGTGTGGAACAAAAGGTGTGAGGTATTGAGTGTGTGTGTGTGTGTGAGTGTGAGTGTGAGTGAGTGAGAAACTTGTCAACAACAATGGCTGGCTGGAGAGCACCTGTGGCAGACAATGTAGGTGGTGGCAGCTGATGAGAAAAAAAAGATTTGATTATTTTTAGGGTGATGTGGGTGGTGGATGGGTGAGACTGAAGGGTGGATGTGGATAGGTTTGGTTATTTTGAGATCACACACACACACACACACACACACACACACACACACACACACATTATGTCTAAATCAAATGTAAGTCTGTATATTTTCAGCCACCGGCTGCAACTCTATTAATAAACCGTTTATTATTATTATTATTATTACACTCAAACGTGTAGGTGTCGCAAATGGAAGCCTCCCTCACCTTTCCTCAGCATCTCTCAGCTTTCCTCTACTTCCCTCAGTATACCTCGGTGTGTTTCAGCATAATTTAGCATACCTCAGCGTTTTTCAGCATCTCTCAGCGTCTCTCAGCATCTCTCAGCACCCATCGGCATCTCTCAGTGCCTCAGTGTCTCTCAGCTTCCCTCGGCATCTCTCAGCGTCTCGTAGCATCTCTCAGCCTCTCGCAGCAACTCTCAGCGTCTTGCAGCATCTCAGCATATCTCAGCGTCTCGCAGCATTTCTCAGCGTCTCAGCATCTCTCCATCTTTCAGCGTCTCAGCATCTCTCAGTATCTCTCAGTGTCTCTCAGTATATCTCAAAATCTCTCAGCATCTCTGAGCGTGTTTAACAATAAGGAGAGAAACTCGTAGTGGTGGACAATGACACACCAGGTGGAGGGAGACACCAGGTGGAGGGAGACACCAGGTGGAGGGAGACACCAGGTGGAGGGAGATACCAGGTGGAGAGAAACACCAGGTGGAGGGAGACAGCAGGTGTGGTACGAGGAGGGAGCCCCGCTTAGTGTGTGTCATCACCTGCACCTGGGTCACTTCTGGAGTTCACACCTGACACTAGACTGATACTGCACACCTGATTCTAGACTTACACTGCACACCTGACTCTAGACTTACACTGCACACCTGACACTAGACTAATACTGATGTTGATTTGGTTCATCTTATATTCGTGTTGTGACAAAATGTGGAGATTGAGTTTACAGGAGAGTGAATGAGTGAGTGAGTGAGTGAGTGAGTTGGTTAGTTAGTTAGTGAGTGAGTGAGTTAGTTAGTGAATGGGTGAGTGAACGAATGAGTGAGTGAGCTTTTTAGTTAGTAAGTTAGCTAGTGAGTGAGTGAGTTAGTTAGTGAGTGAGTACGGTAGTCATGTCTGTATACACCTGTCAGGAGATGTATCGTAGGTACGGTAGTCATGTCTGTATACACCTGTCAGGAGATGTATCGTAGGTATGGTAGTCATGTCTGTATACACCTGTGAGGAGATGTATCGTAGGTACGGTAGTCATGTCTGTATACACCTGTCAGATGTATCGTAGGTACGGTAGTCATGTCTGTATACACCTGTCAGGAGATGTATCGTAGGTACCGTAGTCATGTCTGTATACACCTGTCAGGAGATGTATCGTAGGTACGGTAGTCATGTCTGTATACACCTGTCAGGAGATGTATCGTAGGTATGGTAGTCATGTCTGTATACACCTGTCAGGAGATGTATCGTAGGTATGGTAGTCATGTCTGTATACACCTGTCAGGAGATGTATCGTAGGTATGGTAGTCATGCACCTGATTATTAAACACTCATGCGCTACCTGGAGAGGTTAAGTTAGGTTTAGGTTAGGTTAGGAGGTGTTGGAGGAGGAGGGACACCTGATGTAGAAGAGCCAAGGTTGGTGGTGTATCATGTGTCCAGTGTGTGGTCTCTCTCTCTCTCTCTCTCAAATGATATGGTATCGACAAAGGAACTTAATGCACACACACACACACACACACACACACACACACACACACACACCTGTGGCTTCCCCCAAGGCACTAAGATGGGACCACTCTGCTTCCTTATGCTCATCAATGATGCCCTAAGAGAAACCCCTGCTCGCTGGAAATATGTCGACGACTCCACCATTGGGATCAGCGACAACAATTCTGCTCCCGACTATACCGCCCCTCAGGATTTATTGAACAGTCTCCAAAACTGGGCCACCAACACCACGTCACCATCAACCATACCAAGACCATGGTTATGCACATCAACCTCTCCTCCGACATTGTCCCACCTCCTTCCATTACTCTAGGTCCGAACACACTCCAGGTTGTAGATTCCACTAAGCTCCTCGGCGTCACCATAGACAACAAACTAAATTGGAAACCACACGTCAGTGAAGTTGTCAAATCCTCCAGTTTCCGTCTCCACCTCCTCCGCCGACTCAAGTCCCTCGGAGTTCCTGCCCCCGAGCTCCTCAGTGTTTACTCAACATTCATACTTCCCAAGCTCACCTATGCCTCCCCCACCTGGTCTTCCTCCCTAAATGCCACACAACGTAAACACCTAGAAAAAGTGCAAAAGAGGGCATGCAAGATCATTCTCTCCCCTTCCTACTCCACATATCAAGAAGCGCTCAACACACTGACCCTTTCGACTCTCACTGACCATCACCACGACCTCATCTGCAAATTTGGTAAGAAGCTTCTGCACCATCCTCGACACCACAACCGCATCCAGCCCATACGTGCACGAACTGATCGCTATAAGAACAACCCAGTCCCAACCATTGTAAAAATTATCAATAACTTGTAATAAACCAGTGTATTCACTCCCAGTAAATACTACTTCTTGCACTGACACTATGTTGAAATTCCCTGTAGTTTGAGCTTTTCCCCACATAGTTATTATATGTCTTATTTGTATCACTTATGTTACTTGTATATTATTTGTAAATCGAAACCCATTCCCCAATTACGTAACTGTATATTTTCAGCCTTCTGGCTGCTATGCTCTTTCAATAAACCGTTAATTATTATTATTATTATTATTACACGCACACACAGGTCACCTTCAACAACAAAAGACAATTACCTCCCACATTAAGTGCTTAATTATGCATGACGTCACTGGTCCCGGGTCAAATGGGCGTGCAGTAGTTTGCCTATTAAGAGTTTATAAGTGGTCAACCTCTTTGTTAGTTGATGCAGGTAATTAGTAATGGTCTCTTGATCATTTGTCAGGTGAACAGGTGTGTGTGTGTGTGGGGGGAGGGGGTGTAATACTGACGATAATGACTGTGGAATGATAATGGTAATACCTGTAATAATAATAATAATAATAATAATAATAATAATAATAATAATAATAATGACGCTATATATTCACCTTACCTTAACTACCCTCATTTCCCCTCACCTTCTCTCATCCTCTCAGCCTTGCCTCAGGAATAGCAGTAGATCGATCGAACCTGCTTAGCTGTACCCCCCCCTCTCACCCCCACTCCTCTCACCCCCACTTCCCTCAGTCCCCCCCCCCTCCCCTCTATTGCTCCGACAAGAATCAGGTCAAGGACTCGGGGGGGGGGGGGGGGGCAGATGGGAGGAGAGGAGGGGGGAAGAAATGGCGTAGGAAGGAAGGGAGGAAGAATGGGAAGGGAGAGAGTGAAGTAAGGGAGAAAGGCAGGAGGGAAGTGGGAGGGGGCGAGAGTAGGGAGGTAAGGGGTATAGAGTAGGGAGAGAGAGAGAGTATAGGGAGGTATGAGGAAGTGAGAAGAGGGAGGTGGATCAAGTATAACTGGAAGGGAAATATCCGGGTGTGTGTGTGTCATTCAATTCCGACACGGTAAGAACCGTAACTTTATCAAGAGTCAGACACCTGAGGTCTATGAAACACTCAGTACTGTTGGATTTGACGGGGTTGTCCTGGTGCCTCCTGCTGACCTGCGGACTGTTGCCACATCCTAGTTAAACAGTTCCCTCTATACTCTAAAGTCGAAGATGCTCGTAACTTTAATCCACGTATACTCAGTATACGTCAACACTACCAACACTACCGAGGGAAGACCCCACAAGCAGCTGTCATAGTTAAATGGAAGGGGAAGGAGTGCCCAACCACTGTTGAGGCCCACTCAGTCCTCCCTCCACTGTATGCAGAACCCTATCACCCCAGGCCTGCTTTTTGTGTCATCTTCTCCCATTGGGGTTTGCACCTGCACCGCCTGCAGCCGACGTGATCGTCCCAGATGTTGCTTCTGTTCACGAAACCATCACTCCTCCGTCTGTGCCGAGAAAATCAAATACCACCTCAATTGGGGTGGTGTGGGCTATATTGTTGACCCAGGTGCTGTAATTGTGGTGGCTGGCACAATGCTGACTCGCGACAATGCCCCAAACGTCCGCCTGTCCCAGGAGAAAAGCCTCACCAAAGGAAGGCTGCATCAACCTCAACCTCCCCCCTAGCCACCTTGGCCGCATCCCTCTGCGTCCCCTCCTCTGGCAACGCCTTCAACAACACCTGCCCCTGCCTGGCCTCACCTGGCTGCAACACAGCAGTCCCGGCCGTCTCCTAGCTCAACTACTACTGGGCCTCCTCCCTGTCTGTACTCTGAGGCTGTCAGGCTTTGTGCTCCCACCGGTGCCCCCCCCCCCCCCACAACCCCCCCTCCAGTGACACGACACGGCGGGAGTGAGGAAGGAGTAAACGTCACTGTACCTGACCTCTGTGAGTTAGGTTAGGCGAGGTGACCTTTTATGTGAGGCTCACTGGAGGACAGAGGCACCTGGAGGCACATGACCTGCTCTCCCACCCCACCTCTACGTCCCACACTCACCGTCACCTTCCCCCTCCCAGAGAGTTTATCACCTCAAAGCTCTCTCTCTCTCTCTCTCTCTCTCTCTCTCTCTCTCTCTCTCTCTCTCTCTCTCTCTCTCTCTCTCTCTCTCTCTCTCTCTCTCACACACACACACCGAATTTCAGACATTTAGTAAAGAAAGAGGAGGAGGAGCATATAGGGAGAAGGAGCATCGCGTGAGGAAGAGAGAGAATAGAGGGAGGAGAGAGGCAGCATAGCGTGAGGAGAGGCAGCATAGAGGGAGGAGAGGGAGAATAGAGCGAGGAGAGGCAGCATAGAGGGTGGAGGGGCAGCATAGAGGGAGGAGAGGGAGAATAGAGCGAGGAGAGGCAGCATAGAGGGTGGAGGGGCAGCATAGAGGGAGGAGAGGGAGCATAGCGTGAGGAAGAGAGAGAAGCCGTACTAGAGGGAGGGAGGAGTGTGTGGTCAGGATTAACTACGTAGCTGTGGTTGGGGCAGTGTGGGTGCAGGAGGCTGTAGGTCAAGTGGATCACTGTACCTCTACCCCCACTTTGGTAGAGGTCATGGGTAGTGGTGGTGGTGGGTGGGGGTGGTGGTATTAGTGGTGGTTGGGGGTGGTAGCGGGTACTGGTAGTTGTGATAATAGTAGTAGTTGGTGATGGGTGGGGGGGGGGGTGGTCAGGGGCGTGGTGATAGTGGTGGTGAGGGTGATAGTGGTGGCCTTCACCGTCATCAGCTTATCATGTGGGGGAGGGGGGTGAGAGATGGTAGGGGAAGGGGGTGAGGGATGGTAGGGGAGGGGGTGAGGATGTGGGTGGCAAGGATGTGGAGTAGTGGATGGCAAGGATGTGGAGTAATGGGTGGCAAGGATGTGGAGTAATGAGTGGCAAGGATATGGAGTAATGGGTGGCAAGGATGTGGAGTAATGAGTGGCAAGGATGTGGAGTAATGGGTGGCAAGGATGTGGAGTAATGAGTGGCAAGGATGTGGAGTAATGGGTGGCAAGGATGTGGAGTAATGGGTGGCAAGGATGTGGAGTAATGGGTGGCAAGGATGTGGAGTAATGAGTGGCAAGGATGTGGAGTAATGGGTGGCAAGGATGTGGAGTAATGAGTGGCAAGGATGTGGAGTAATGGGTGGCAAGGATGTGGAGTAATGAGTGGCAAGGATGTGGAGTAATGGGTGGCAAGGATGTGGAGTAATGAGTGGCAAGGATGTGGAGTAATGGGTGGCAAGGATGTGGAGTAATGAGTGGCAAGGATGTGGAGTAATGGGTGGCAAGGATGTGGAGTAATGGGTGGCAAGGATAGGGTGGGGGGCGGCGGTGACGGTAACAGTAATTATCACATTATTATCGGTGTGTGTGTGTGTGTGACCGTAATCTGGCAGTACGGTTGAGAGATACTATTAGTGTTAAGGGCCGTACTACTTCCCACACCTCGAGGTCACCTGTACTTGTGATTGACCTGTGATGTGTGACTTGTCTTGACCTGTGATGTGTGACCTG
>CAUDMG010000957.1:390000-440000 GCA_958450375.1 Homarus gammarus | reverse complement strand
AAATGAACTGTCGTCTGAGCTTTTCCCCATCTAGTTATTATATGTCTTACTTGTGTCACTTATGTTACTTGTATATTATTTGTAATTCGAAACCCATTCCCCAAATATTTAACTGTATATTTTCAGCCTTCTGGCTGCCAAGCTCTTTCAATAAACCGTTAATTATTATTATTATTATTATTATTACACACACACACACACACACACACACACACACACACCTGGTCTCATGGCTCACTGACTTCTTGAGTGGACGTCGCCAGGCAGTGAGGAATCAGGCCTCGGTCTCCACATTCCAACACCTCACCTGCCGTGTTCCCCAGGGGACCAAGATGGGACCACTGTGCTTCCTCATCCTGATCAACGACGCTCTATCGGACACTCCTCACAGGTGGAAGTACGTGGATGACTGCACTGTGGGGGTTTCAGTGGACAACACCGCACCAGACTACTCATCGCTACAAGGCACCCTGGACAGGCTACAGGCATGGACTACGGAGAACAAGGTCACCATCAACCACACCAAAACCGTAGTCATGCACAGCGATATAACCACCACTCCAGTGCAAGCCCCAGCAGTCACAGTGGGTGCCCATCCTGTCCAGCTGGTGCAGTCTGCCAAACTCCTGGGTGTAACTAAAGACAACAAACTTGATTGGAAGGCCCATGTAAATAACACAGTCAAGGCTTGTGGGTCCCGATACTCAAATATTAAGGTGGATCCCCGTAGAGTTTACCCGATACAGTATATGCCCTTCTGGAACTAGAGGAGTACAGGTGTTTTATTAGTCAGGTACATAAATACAGGTGTTTTATTAGTCAGGTACAGAAATACAGGTGTTTTATTAATCAAGTACAGAAACAGTAATAAGTTAGTCAAGTTTTATTTTAGTGTAATTTAAACCACAAAACCCTACCAATTTCTTTTGTAATCTCGTCAACAAAAAGGGGAATGGAACAGACATATCAGCGTATTTCACCTGAAGATTAGGCACCCTAACGCTACCTGGGGTTAGTTAAATTTGGGTTAGGTTTGTTATTTCATATTTTTATCGATATTATTCCAGTTCCTGTTATTAGTATATTCTTAGGTTATTCCTCATTTATTATTTTATTTGTTTTTCCTTTTATTCTTTATTTTCTGTTTTTCATTCCGATAATTATTTTTTGTTTATTTTTTTTCATGTTTATTATTATTATTATTGTTATTGTTTCCTTTGTTTTCTTTTTTCATTTATTATCTTCTTAAAGTTTCTTCATCCTTCCCTTTCTTCCTTCTTCCTCCTCCTTCCATTTCTTCCTCTTTCCTCCTTCCCTTTCTTCCTCCTTCCCTTTCTTCCTCCTTCCTCCTTTTCTTCCTCCTTCCTTTTCTTCCTTCCTTTTCTTCCTCCTTTTCTTCTTCCTTTTCTTCTTTCTTGCCTTTCTTCCTCCTTCCCTTTCTTGCTCCTTCTCTTTCTTCCTCCTTCCTTTCTTCATCTTTCCTCCTCCTTCCCTTTCTTCCTCCTTCTTCCCTTTCTTCCTCCTTCTTCCCTTTCTTCCTCCTTCATTTTTTTCCTCCTTCATTTTCTTCCTCCTTCCTTTTCCTTTCCTCCTTCCTTTTTCCTTTCCTCCCTTCCTTTTTCCTTTCCTCCTCCTTCCGCTTCCGCTAACTCGTTTAATTAATTTTGTTATTGACTCGTCTTAAAATTGGGCAACCTTATTTCTCCTGATGCTTAAACACCTTAACCTAGCCTAACCCCCTCCCCTCCCCCCACAAGGTGACGTTACTAGCCTACCCCCCCTCCCCTCCCCCCACAAGGTGACGTTACTAGCCTACCCCCTTCCCCTCCCCCCACAAGGTGACGTTACTAGCCTACCCCCCCTCCCCCCACAAGGTGACGTTACTAGCCTACCCCCCTCCCCCCACAAGGTGACGTTACTAGCCTACCCCCCCTCCCCCCACAAGGTGACGTTACTAGCCTACCCCCCTCCCCTCCCCCCACAAGGTGACGTTACTAGCCTACCCCCCTCCCCTCCCACAACAAGGTGACGTTACTAGCCTACCCCCCTCCCCTCCCCCCACAAGGTGACGTTACTAGCCTACCCCCCTCCCCTCCCCCCACAAGGTGACGTTACTAGCCTACCCCCCCTCCCCTCCCCCCACTAGGTGACGTTACTAGCCTACCCCCCCTCCCCTCCCCCCACAAGGTGACGTTACTAGCCTACCCCCCCCTCCCCTCCCACAACAAGGTGACGTTACTAGCCTACCCCCCTCCCCTCCCCCCACAAGGTGACGTTACTAGCCTACCCCCTCCCCTCCCCCCACAAGGTGACGTTACTAGCCTACCCCCTCCCCTCCCCCCACAAGGTTACGTTACTAGCCTACCCCCCTCCCCTCCCCCCACAAGGTGACGTTACTAGCCTACCCCCCTCCCCTCCCCCCACAAGGTGACGTTACTAGCCTACCCCCCTCCCCTCCCCCCACAAGGTGACGTTACTAGCCTACCCCCCTCCCTCCACAAGGTGACGTTACTAGCCTACCCCCTCCCCTCCCCCCACAAGGTGACGTTACTAGCCTACCCCCTCCCCTCCCCCCACAAGGTGACGTACTAGCCTACCCCCTTCCCCCACAAGGTGACGTTACTAGCCTACCCCCCTCCCCCCACAAGGTGACGTTACTAGCCTACCCCCCTCCCCTCCCCCTACAAGGTGACGTTACTAGCCTACCCCCCTCCCCTCCCCCCACAAGGTGACGTTACTAGCCTACCCCCTCCCCTCCCCCCACAAGGTAGGGTTAAGGTGTAAATCATCAGGTTTTATAAACTGGGGTGTCTAATCTTCAGGTGATCCGTTATTATTATTTTAATATTTTTTTTTGTTAAAATTATTTTATTATTATTATTATTTTTATTATTCGTATTATTATTAGTATTTGGATTATTATTATTATTATTATTATTAACATTGTTATTAATATTTTTATTATTATTATTTTTATTATTTTTATTATTATAATTATTATTTTTTATTAATATTATTATTTTTATTATTAATATTATTATTATATTTTTATTATTATTATTATTATTATTATAAATATTATTATTATTATTATTATTATTATTATTATTATTATTATAAATATTATTATTATTATTATTATTATTATTATTATAAATATTATTATTATTATTATTATTATTATTATTATTATTATTATTATTATTATTGTTGTTATAAATATTATTATTATTATTATTATTATTATTGTTATAAATATTATTATTATTATTATTATTATTATTATTATAAGCGTTAATTAAGCCCCAGTATGTGTGGTTTGCCCGCGTGTTTAATGTCGCGTCTTCCCTCCGTCCGTCATTCCTTCCCTCCCTACATCTACTTTTTTACTTTTATCCTCTTCACAACATTCTTGGTGTTTGTTTGTCTATACAAGTAGCGTGTTTGTGTTTACTGGTTTGTATGATTGTCTGTCTGTATGTGACAATTTTCACGCGTGTGTGTTGGAGGGGGAGGGAGGGAGGTGTGTGATGGTGATGTGGCAGCGCTGCTTGGCTCCCCGCCAGCCGGGTTATATAACAGTGACTCGCACAACACTGACTCGGGCTAAAACTCAACTTCCAATTTAAAAACTAGAAGGTCTTCTAAAAAATATTTTGCAATTCTTGAAAAAAGGAAGAAGAAAGTAGAAGACAGTATTGGGACAGTAAAATATTGGATAATTTGGTAGTAAACGGGGTAAATTTTGTCTTGTGATATCTGACGTTGTATGGAATATGGGGACCATATGTATGGCAACACAGGTTTGGCCTTGGCCGAAGTTGAAGTGTACGAGGCCGCTTAAAGTCTTATTTTATCTTATCCGTTCTTATTATTCCGTTTTTCTATCTTTCCCGTAGTTAATTGGATTTGCTGAATACTATTTTGCGGATGTGTTCGTTTGCGGTGTGTGTGTAGCCACTTGAGCCGTCCCAGACCTTTAAAACTTATCGTATCAACTTCCTGAATCAACATTGCAGTTGTGTGGACAATTGTACACGATTGAGTGAATTGGGTGACGTGTTCAAATTAAATGTGAAACACTCTGCCATGCATCACTATGGGAAACTATAAATATATATCAAACCAACGAGGTGTTCTTAGTCCCACTGTAGAGGGAAGGAAGCTCGGAAATTAACACGTCATGCAGAGCCGTGTAGTAGCCCAGTGCGCCTAACGAAGTAGTTCCCACGACACACTTCAATTGTCGACCGTCTATGATTCCCCTACACCGCCCCTACCGATGGGAAAATTAATAGATAATGAACTTGTTTTCACTTAACACGTGTCTGAAAATTCGTAGAACTTTGTACAGGTTTCTAGTAGAGCGGGGAGAGGGGGGGGGGTGTATAGGTGGATGGTAGGGGGGCGGGGGCAGGTGGTGGGCTAGAAGCAAGTTCCTAGTTGCCGGGGAGTGGCAATAGCACTAATTTGGTGGAGCCGACGTGGCCACCAAGACACGTAGGACAAAATTGAAGGGAAATAAAGTCTCCTGTTGACAAAATACCGCCACACGTTCCCTCGGGATAGCGATCATGAGTATCCACAGATTAAACCGACCTCTCGCTGGACCTGAAATAATACTGGCAACTGTTAACATCTTTAAGCTGAGGTTAGGTTAGACTAAACTAGCTGAGGTTGGGATAGATTCGGTCAGCTTGGAATAGGTGAGGCTAGTTGTACCATAGCTTAGGGGAGCAGGGACAGGTGGAGCTGGTTAGATGGGTGGGTTATATGTGAGGGGGGGAGGGGGGGGGGAGCTTGTTACAGGTAATGGCAGAAACGTTGTCGCGGTTAACTCAGGTAGTTGATAATAGTAAGGAAGACACCCTCCTCTTTCCCTGCCTTCTATACTCATTGTTATATTAAGTCCGTGTGTGTGTGTACTTTTAATATATTCCTAATAGTTGCACACTCACTGCCATCATCTGGCTCTGTCCTTTCTCCCTCTCCTCCCTCTCCCCCTCTCCTCCCTCTCCCCCTCTCGCCTCCCCCTCTCATCTCCCATCTCCTCCTACGGACACACTCACATACACCTGTAGCTGTAGTGTCTCCCCAAAGTGCGTCGTGTAAGGGCCTCACCAAGTGCCTTTCTTACATGTAAATATTAATTGATTATATATGGACCACCTTTAACTAGCCCCTCTCCCTCTCCTCTCCCTCACCTCTCACCTCTCTCCCTCACCTCTCTCTCTCTCTCTCTCTCTCTCTCTCTCTCTCTCTCTCTCTCTCCTTCCCAGCTTAATTCACCTGTTGATTAAGTCCCCTAACACTAGCTGAGGGGTTAGGTTAAGTTAGGTTACGTAAGTTAGGTTAGGTTACGTTACGTTGAGCTTTAAGTTACGTTACGTTGAGCTTTAAGTTAGGTTAGGTTACGTTACGTTGAGCTTTAAGTTAGGTTAGGTTACGTTGAGCTTTAAGTTAGGTTAGGTTACGTTGAGCTTTAAGTTAGGTTACGTTGAGCTTTAAGTTAGGTTAGGTTAAGTTGGGTTGTTTACTCGCAAGGTGAAATAAACTTAGGAGGATAATCTTCACTATCACAGGTAAAAGGTTACGATTACCTGACATATTGACCTTTGGAGTCCACACGTGTTAGGATGCTAGTTGTAAGGCAGGGCTAGTTATTACACGGGGCTAGTTATTACACGGGGCTAGTTGTTACACGGGGCTAGTTGTTACACGGGGCTAGTTGTTACACGGGGCTAGTTACACAGGGCTAGTTATTACACCGCTAATTGTTACACGGGGCTATATGTTACATGGGGCTAGATATTACAAAGAAATAGCATCTTTATAGTACTAGTTATACCTTGTTAGTTATGTGGGTCTAGTTATAACACCATGCTAGTTGGTAAATAGCATTGCTTAACGATGGTAGTGCGTAGTGTTAAACCAGAGTTGTGGTGTTAAGCCAGGGTTGTGGTGTTAAGCCAGGGTTGTAGCCAATGTTGTAGTGTTAAGCCAATCTTGTAGTGTTAAACCAGAGTTGTGGTGTTAAGCCATGCATGTTGTGAGCCCCCCCACCCCCCGTTACCTGCTGCTGAGTTAGTGATGACCAAGCCTACAGGTGTGGTCTACCTGGTGTTGGTAATAAGCAGAGTGCCAGGTGAGGTACTGTGACGTCATCTTCATCGTCGACGTTGTTGTTGTTGTTGTTGTTGTGTATCTTTATCATTATTGTAATCATTATTATCATCATCATCATCGTCATCATCATCATCATCATCATCATCATCATCATCATTTGCATCTCCCCAAATTCTCAAAAAGTTCCCTAAATAATCTCCCTAAATTTCAATGGTTCCTCAAGGTGGGATTATTTACCACCACTGTTTCGTAACTCGAGAGACAGGTATCGTCACTCCGCTGTACCTACGATACTTATTGGTGGTTGCTAGAGATTACCTAAAACTACGGCCAGCGTACTTTTATCATGGCACTCCGAGAGGCGACCGTAACTACGTGCTATAACAGAGGTCGTAGTTTGTTTGAAAATGCCCCGTGTCTCAATTTCCAGCAGGTCGCTTTAATTACCTCTGGGATAGAATTAATGTACCGCAGCTGTTGATTGCGTGCGTGCGTGTGTGTGTGTGTGCGTGTGTGTGTGTGCATTACGTATGCAGAGATGACCTTCAGATATATTTGTAACCTGACTCGATGTGGGTAGATTAGTAGGGTGAGGTGTGTGGTATGTTGTGGTAGGCAGGGTAAGGTGTGTGATATGTTGTGGTAGGCAGGGTAAGGTGTGTGGTATGTTGTGGTAGGCAGGGTGAGGTGTGTGATATGTTGTGGTAGGCAGGGTAAGGTGTGTGATATGTTGTGGTAGGCAGGGTAAGGTGTGTGATATGTTGTGGTAGGTAGGGTTAAGGTGTGTGGTATGTTGTGGTAGGCAGGGTGAGGTGTGTGATATGTTATGGTAGGTAGGGTTAAGGTGTGTGGTATGTTGTGGTAGGCAGGGTAAGGTGTGTGATATGTTGTGGTAGGCAGGGTAAGGTGTGTGATATGTTATGGTAGGTAGGGTTAAGGTGTGTGGTATGTTGTGGTAGGCAGGGTGAGGTGTGTGGTATGTTGTGGTAGGCAGGGTAAGGTGTGTGATATGTTATGGTAGGTAGGGTTAAGGTGTGTGGTATGTTGTGGTAGGCAGGGTGAGGTGTGTGATATGTTGTGGTAGGCAGGGTAAGGTGTGTGGTATGTTGTGGTAGGCAGGGTGAGGTGTGTGGTATGTTGTGGTAGGCAGGGTAAGGTGTGTGATATGTTATGGTAGGTAGGGTAAGGTGTGTTGTATGTTGTGGTAGGCAGGGTTATGGTGTGTGGTATGTTGTGGTAGGCAGGGTAAGGTGTGGTATGTTGTGGTAGGCAGGGTGAGGTGTGTGGTATGTTGTGGTAGGCAGGGTAAGGTGTGTGATATGTTATGGTAGGTAGGGTTAAGGTGTGTGGTATGTTGTGGTAGGCAGGGTGAGGTGTGTGATATGTTGTGGTAGGCAGGGTGAGGTGTGTGATATGTTGTGGTAGGCAGGGTAAGGTGTGTGGTATGTTGTGGTAGGCAGGGTGAGGTGTGTGGTATGTTGTGGTAGGCAGGGTAAGGTGTGTGATATGTTATGGTAGGTAGGGTTAAGGTGTGTGGTATGTTGTGGTAGGCAGGGTAAGGTGTGTGGTATGTTGTGGTAGGCAGGGTAAGGTGTGTGGTAGGCAGGGTAAGGTGTGGTCTGTGGAGTAGGTAAGGTGTGGGATGGTGAGGCAGGGTAAGGTGTGTGGTATGTTGTGGTAGGCAGGGTAAGGTGTGTGGTATGTTGTGGTAGGCAGGGTAAGGTGTGGTATGTGGTAGGCAGGGTCAGGTGGTGGTATGTTGTGGTAGGTAGGGTAAGGTGTGTGGTATGTTGTGGTAGGCAGGGTAAGGTGTGTGGTATGTTGTGGTAGGCAGGGTAAGGTGTGTGGTATGTTGTGGTAGGCAGGGTAAGGTGTGGTATGTTGTGGTAGGCAGGGTAAGGTGTGTGGTATGTTGTGGTAGGTAGGGTGAGGTGTGTGGTGTGTTGTGGTAGGCAGGGTTGGCACTGGTGTTGCTGACGGTGGTAGTGGTGGTGGTGAAGGGTAATTGTGGTGGAGGTGGGGGGGGGGGGGTAATTGTGGTGGAGGTGGTAGTGGTGTGGGGCGCTCGGGCTCCGTACTCAGTCACGTTGTATCGAGCGTGCACGCCCCCCCCCCGCCCCCCAGCCTGTCGTCATCCCCCTCCCTCCCCCCTCCCTCATTCCTTCTACCTCATTCCCTCTCTCTGCTCTTCCCCTCTCCTCCCCCCCCCCCACAATCACTACGCACACACTACTGTACTCGAGATTCTTATTTTGGGCTATTTGTGTTTTGTTATATATGTTGAAGACCACACACACACACACACACACACACACACACACACACACACTGTCCACTTGACTGACATTGACAAGTGACAGTCATACCAGCAAAGTGTGTGGATGTAACGGGATTGGATGAGACCGTGTGGATCAAAATTGGTGTCTGGATGGTAGTAGGTGTCTGGAGTAGAGACGCCCCCCCCCCCTCCCCTCCCCCGGCTAGTAACGACAGGTGAGGTGGCAACACGCCCCTCTTAGTGTCATTGAGTAAAACAGTGGTTAATAATAATAATAATAATACAAATAATAATAATAATAATAATAATAATACAAATAATAATAATAATAATAATAATAATAATAATAATAATACAAATAATAACAATAATAATAATAATAATAATAATACAAATAATAATAATAATAATAATAATAATACAAATAATAATAATAATAATAATAATACAAATAATACAAATAATAATAATAATAATAAAAATAATAATAATAACAATAACGATAATAACAGTAATAATGTAAGGTACCAAACCCGCACTAGGTAGAACCTTTGACCGAGTTCTGTCTCTTGACGCCTTAAACAGAGCAGCCTTCAAGCTTCTTAGGGTGTGTGTGTGTTGAGCTTTATGTGTGGTATGTAAGCTTCAGTGCCATGATTAACCTCCCCAGCTTAATTCACCTGATATTAATCTCTCTCTCTCTCTCTCTCTCTCTCTCTCTCTCTCTCTCTCTCTCTCTCTCAGTAGTGGTTGTTACAGGCGGCGCTTCAAGAGTCATGGTGATGGTAGATGATGTTGTGTAGTGGCCTGCCGGGGGGCCTGCTGCTGCGTCTCCTCCTCTTCATTGGGTCGTGTTGGTGGTGGTGGTGGGGGAGAAGGGTGGTGGTAGTAGTGGTGTAGGCGTGTGGTGGTGATGGTGCCGCAGGCGTGTGTAGGTGGTGGAGGGGGAGAAGGGTGGTGGTAGTAGTGGTGTAGGCGTGTGGTGGTGATGGTGCCGCAGGCGTGTGTAGGTGGTGGAGGGGGAGAAGGGTGGTAGGTGAGCGGTGGTGAGTGAGGTGGTAGGTGTGAGGGGGAGGGGTGGCGTATGGGTAGGCGTGTGGTGGTGATGGTGCCGCAGGCGTGTGTAGGTGGTGGAGGGGGAGAAGGGTGGTGGTAGTAGTGGTGTAGGCGTGTGGTGGTGATGGTGCCGTAGGCGTGTGTAGGTGGTGGAGGGGGAGAAGGGTGGTGGTAGTAGGGCTAGGTAGGTTAGTGGGTGGGCTGAGTGTGGTAGCGGGTGGGCTGAGTGGGGTAGCGGGTGGACTGAGTGGGTAGCGGGTGGGCTGAGTGGGGTAGCGGGTGGGCTGAATGGGGTAGTGGGTGGGCTGAGTGGTAGCGGGTGGGCTGAGTGGGGTAGCGGGTGGGCTGAGTGTGGTAGCGGGTGGGTTAGCGGGTGGACTGAGTGGGTAGCAGGTGGACTGAGTGGGTAGCGGGTGGGCTGAGTGGGGTAGCGGGTGGACTGAGTGGGTAGCGGGTGGGCTGAGTGGTAGCGGGTGAGCTGAGTGGGGTAGCGGGTGGGCTGAGTGTGGTAGCGGGTGGGTTAGCGGGTGGACTGAGTGGGTAGCAGGTGGACTGAGTGGGTAGCGGGTGGGCTGAGTGGGGTAGCGGGTGGACTGAGTGGGTAGCGGGTGGGCTGAGGGGTAGCGGGTGGGCTGAATGGGGCAGTGGGTGGGCTGAGTGGTAGCGGGTGGGCTGAGTGGGGTAATGAGTGGGGTGGTGGATGAGCTGAGTGGGGTAGTGGATGGGCTGAGTGGGGTAGCGGGTGGGCTGAGTGGGGTAGTTGCAGAAGTGTTGCAACTAAAACAGGTTGTAAGCGATCCAGGTGACACTGATGCTGGCCTGGTACCTGTGTTCTCAACCCCATCACCCCCTTCCCCTCCCATCACCCCCTTCCCCTCCCATCACCCCCTTCCCTCCCATCACCCCCTCCCCTTCCCATCACCCCTCTCCCCTCCCATCACCCCCTCTCCATCACTCCTCCCCCTCCCTTCCCATCATTCCTCCCCCTCCCATCACCCCTCCCCCTCCCATCACCCCTCCCCCGCCCATCACCCCCTCCTCCCTCTCCCATCATCCCTCCCTCTCCCATCATCCCTCCCCCTCCCATCACCCCTCCCCTTCAGGTAAAATAAGGAGGGGTGTTTAATCTTCAGGTGATCCTAGGTGTATTTTCAGTCTCACGGCGGTAAGGAAGGCATCTTGGCGGTCATGGGGAAGAGAGAAAGAGAGAGAGAGAGAGAGAGAGAGAGAGAGAGAGAGAGAGAGAGACTTGGAAGTACAGGTAGTGCACAAGGGCCGGGGGGGAGGGAGGGAGGAAGGAGACAGGTGCCACATGGATTTATATTCTTGTCCTGATGTTGTTGTGGACACCTCTGCTCCCCCTCCTTCCCCCTCCTTCCCCCTCCTTCCCCCTTCCCCCTCCTTCCCCCTCCTTCCCCCTCCCCCTGTTCTACCTATAACACTTCGAAACTAGGACAGGATTAATTAATATTATTTTACGTGTAGAAATATGGTGTGTGTGTGTGTGTGTGTGTGTGTGTGTGTGTGTGTGTGTGTGTGTGGTTGCTGGGTATATCACCATATATCACTTCCTATGCCATAATATTAATAAACAGGGTGGTAGTTGTGGTAGTGGTGGTAGGGTGTGGTAGTGGTGGTAGGTGTGGTAGTGGTGGTAGGTGTGGTCGTGGTGGTAGGTGTGGTACTGGTGGTAGGGTGTGGTAGTGGTGGTAAGTGTGGTACTGGTGGTAAGTGTGGTAGTGGTGGTAAGTGTGGTAGTGGTGGTAAGTGTGAGAGTGGTGGTAAGTGTGGTAGTGGTGGTAGGTGTGGTACTGGTGGTAGGGTGTGGTTGTGTGAGCAGCATATTTAGTGTAGTCGGGAGGGAGGAGAGGGGAGGTGGAGGGTGTTGTAGGGGAGAGGAGTAGGAAGAGTGGGGGAGAGGAGGGGGAGGAATAGGGGAGAGAAGGAGGAGGGAGGGGGCGGTGGGTGACGGAGGTGACAGTTCATCAATATGGTCGTGTGACTGATGGTGATCTTTACAATTCTCAGTGAGTTCCCACGCAACATGAAATTACTACCACTAACACCACTATCACCACTATCACCACCACCACTATCACCACCACCACTATCACCACCACTATCACCACTAACACCACCACCACTATCACCACCTCACTGCCACTACTCTGTCACCACTATCACCACCACCACTGTCACCACTAACACCACTATTACCACCACCACTATCACCACCACCACTATCACCACTACCACCACTATCACCACTACCACCACTATCACCACTATCACCACCACCACTATCACCACCACCACTATCACCACCACCACTGTCACCACCATCATCCGTTCCTATATACATCGTCTAGTGTAAATGATGGACAATTTCTTAAATCATCATCGTGACGTGTGAGTTTTGGCCACACACACACACACACACTGAATTCTTTCCATTAAATCGGAAGGTATTACTAACGTTCAAGTCGTTTAATTTCGTGTCGTGCAGTAATAATAATAATAATAATAATTAACGGTTTATTGAAAGAGCTTGGCAGCCAGAAGGCTGAAAATATACAGTTACATATTTGGGGAATGGGTTACGAATTACAAATAATATACAAGTAACATAAGTGACACAAATAAGACATATAATAACTTAGATGGGGAAAAGCTCAAACTACAGTTCAATTCAACATAGTGACAGTGTTACAGTATTACAAGTTATTGATAATTTTTACAATGGTTGGGACTGGGCTGTTCTTATAGCGATCAGTTCGTGCACGTATGGGCTGGATGCGGTTGTGGTGTCGAACAGCAATTCTCGGACAAGGGACCTCGGGTGGTAGTAGGAGCCGGTGTCGGGGATGGTGTAGAAGCTTCTTACCAAATTTGCAGATGAGGTCGTGGTGATGGTCAGTGAGAGTCGAAAGGGTCAGTGTGTTGAGCGCTTCTTGATATGTGGAGTAGGAGGAGGAGAGAATAATCTTGCATGCCCTCTTTTGCACTTTTTCTAGGTGTTTACGTTGTGTGGCATTTAGGGAGGAAGACCAGGTGGGGGAGGCATAGGTGAGCTTGGGAAGTATGAATGTTGTGTAAACACTGAGGAGCTCGTGTGCAGGAACTCCGAGGGACTTGAGTCGGCGGAGGAGGTGGAGACGGAAACTGGAGGATTTGACAACTTCATTGACGTGTGGTTTCCAATTTAGTTTGTTGTCTATGGTGACGCCGAGGAGCTTCGTGGAATCTACGACCTGGAGTGTGTTCGAACCTAGAGTAATGGAAGGAGGTGGGACAATGTCGGAGGAGAGGTTGATGTGCATAACCATGGTCTTGGTATGGTTGATGGTGACATGGTTGTTGGTAGCCCAGTTTTGGAGACTGTTCAATAAATCCTGAAGGGCGGTATAGTTGGGAGCAGAATTGTTGACGCTGATCCCAATGGTGGAGTCGTCGACATATTTCCAGCGAGCAGGGGTTTCTCTTAGGGCATCATTGATGAGCATAAGGAAGCAGTGTGTGTGTGTGTGTGTGTGTGTGTAAATACTCTTACCTTGACTACTTGTGTAACCTGTTTATATTATGAACCTGTCGGGAAGAGATCATATTGTCGCTCTTAATTCCGGGTCACATTAACAGGACCTTTGTTATTATAGTACCATTAATAGTGTTGTATTAGTGGTGACTCCTGTGTGGTGTAGTGGTGGTGGCTGAGGGGATGGTGGTAGTAGTGGTGGTGGTGGTGGTAGTAGTGGTGGTAGTAGTGGTGGTGGTGGCTGAGGGGATGGTGGTAGTAGTGGTGGTGTGGTGGTGGTGGTAGTAGTAGTGGTGGTGTGGTAGTGGTGGTGGTAGTAGTAGTGGTGGTAGTAGTGGTGGGGTGGTGGTGGTGGCTGAGGGGATGGTGGTAGTAGTGGTGGTGGTGGTGGTGGCTGAGGGGATGGTGGTAGTAGTGGTGGTGTGGTGGTGGTGGCTGAGGGGATGGTGGTAGTAGTGGTGGTGTGGTGGTGGTGGCTGAGGGGATGGTGGTAGTAGTGGTGGTGTGGTGGTGGTGGTAGAGGTGGTGGTGGTGGTGGTGGTGGTAGTAGTAGTGGTGGTGGCTGAGGGTAGTAGTGGTGGTGGCTGAGGGGATGGTTGTAGTAGTGGTGGTGTGGTAGTGGTGGTGGTAGTAGTGGTGGTAGTAGTGGTGGGGTGGTGGTGGTAGTGGTGGTGGTGGTGGTGGTAGTAGTAGTAGTAGTAGTAGTAGTGGTGGTGGCTGAGGGTAGTAGTGGTGGTGGCTGAGGGGATGGTGGTAGTGGTGGTGGTGGTGGTGGTGGTGGTAGTAGTAGTAGTAGTGGTGGTAGTAGTAGTAGTGGTGGTAGTAGTAGTGGTGGTGGTGGTAGTAGTAGTGGTGGTAGTGGTGGTAGTAGTGGTGGTGGTGGTAGTAGTAGTGGTGGTGGTAGTAGTAGTGGTGGTAGTGGTGGTGGTAGTAGTAGTAGTGGTGGTAGTAGTAGTAGTGGTGGTAGTAGTAGTAGTGGTGGTAGTAGTAGTGGTGGTAGTAGTGGTGGTGGTGGTAGTAGTAGTGGTGGTGGTAGTGGTGGTAGTAGTGGTGGTGGTGGTAGTAGTGGTGGTGGTGGTAGTAGTAGTAGTGGTGGTAGTGGTGGTGGTAGTGGTGGTAGTAGTGGTGATACATCATATTGATCATTACGACTTACGCCTCCCCCTTGACCTACCTCTCTATATCCCCTCCCCTCTGTCCCCTCCCCCTCTCTCCCCTCCCCCTCTCTCCCCCCCTTACAAATCCCTCCAAAACAATTATACCTTTTCCTATTACCGTTTTTCTCTCCTCACTCTATTCCTTCCCCTTCTTCTTCTCCCTCTTCTCCTCTTCTCCTCACCCTCTTCTCCTCCCCCTCTTCCCCTCTCCTCCCCTTCCTCCCTCAGGTAGGTATGAGGGGTAGAGGCGCCACTATCAGGCTCGGCTGTGCGTGCCAAGGAGCCTCAGTCGATACCTTAAAAATTCAAGGCCGTAGCCCTCCCTCCCTCCCTCCCTCCCTCCCTCAGCACCTCCCTCCCTCCCTCCCTCCCTCCCTCCCTCCCTCCCTCCCTCCCTCAGCACCTCCCTCCCTCACTCAGCACCTCCCTCCCTCACTCAGCACCTCCCTCCCTCCCTCCCTCAGACCCCCCCCCCCCTCATTGTCGCCATGGATATTGTCTACACCAGCCCCTACGTTCCTCCTCCTCCTCCTCCCTCACTCACCTCCACCCTGTCCTCCAACTCGGACTTCCCACCAACATTGAAAAGTTGCTTTACAGCTTTCTTGACGGCAGAAATGCCAGACTGAGGGCAGGACAACACAGAGGAGAGACCTTCCCACTCATGAGTGGAGTCCCTCAGGGGAGCGTCCTCTCCCCCACCTTATATATTATCTACACAAGTGACACCCCGCCTCCCACTAGAATAGGTAACGAAGATATTATGTATGCAGATGACATCACTCAAATAACAACACATCAAGGAAAATCACGAGCGTTACAGTGATCCCCTTATGCAGAAGGAAAACCCATCCATGAGTAACCAATAATGTCCAGATAGAATACAAAAGCAGAGGCACCCTCCTGGGCCTGCATATATCCACGACAGGTTACTCCCATCATGTCCACAGCAGGAAGGAAAAGGCAAGAAGAGAGCTGAGAAAACTATACCGCTTTAAAGCGCTTTCTGAGAAAATAAAACTCCGCCTGGTGACATCATTTATCACACCGATATTAACTTACCCAGCAATACCTCTTCCTACTATGAGCACCACTCAAATATTAAAATTACAGGTGGTCCAAAATGAGGCCCTAAGATTCGTCACAGGTGAGATACTTCTTCACCAGAACCACAGCCGAGATACATAGAGAAATAGACAACCTCCCCAGACCAGCATCCGCCAGTAGGGTCGGCGGAATATGAAATAAGGCCCTTAAAACACCCATATATGGGATAGTGTAGGATGTCTAGTGCCTGTACCGACAGACAATAACTAACCCATGACACAACCCTAACACACCATTAGCTTAGTCAGCCCGCCCTCTCTTACCTCCTCCTAAATTTCTTCAATTTCCGAACTATAACTTCCTTCCCCCACCTCTAATCTTCTTTCACCCTCTCTATCTCTACACACACAAAAAACTCTTCTCTTCTACCTTCCTTCTCCTCCTTACGCTTCCATCTCTTTACGCCTCCCTTCCCCTCCTCCCCACTCTTCCTTTTTTCCCTCCTTACGCTTCCCTTTTCCTCTCCTTAGGCCTCCTTCTCCTACTCATTATTATTATTATTATTGGGTTCTTTCGGACGTTGTAGTAGTATTGATAGTAGTAGTAGCTTTACTGATAGTAGTAGTAGTAATAATAGTAGGGTAGCTACTTATGTATTAGGATACTTAATTTTAAGGTAATAAAATGGCGGCGAAGGTGTCGCTATTGAGGGAGGCTGGAGGCTCATAAAGGAGTACCTTATCCACTTGACGTACTAGTTAAGACCAGTCTCTCTCTCTCTCTCTCTCTCTCTCTCTCTCTCTCTCTCTCTCTCTCTCTCTCTCTCTCTCTCTCTCTCTCTCTCTCTCTCTCTCTCAACAAGGTGTGTATCAGATGAATAGCAATTAATTTAAGAAGTTCACGTTCACAAGGTTTATATTATTGACTTTACCTGGGTTGTATTACAGGTGTATTGCAGGTGTATTACGGGTGTATTACGGGTGTATTACAGGTGTATTGCAGGGGTATTACGGATGTTTTACAGGTGTATTACAGGTGTATTACGGGTGTTTTACAGGTGTATTACAAGGGTATTATAGGTGTATTACAGGTGTTTTCTACGACAGGTGAGGCATTAAAAAACGAGGTAGAATCTTGATTACCTGAAGATTAGCCATTGTAATTTAAATCACCTTAAGATAAAGCGCCTTAACGCTAACCTAACCCAACCCAACCTAACATAACATAACATAACATAATTGTAACCGCCAATCAGGCCGATTAGAGAATTTATTTAAACTTGTGACGTTGGACTCAAACATTATAATTTGGTCAAACCTGTTGGATACAATTCCTTTTAGTATTTCACATAAAACACACATAGGCAATCACATAAATGTCTAATCCAATATATATTTACATAACAATCATAGCTATGTAATGAGTTTAATCTTATCACTTATGATGAGTACTTAAGTTTCCATATTATTATGTCGTCACAATGATAAACGAAGCAATGGACACAGTTTACCTGTGTACACAATAAGTACCAGTTAAACTTACGTGTTGAAAGTCTCAAGAGAAACCAGGTTAGGTGTTGCCTCTGTGGTCTGAATAGCTACAGTGCCGATACCCTGTCGCCTCCCCAACCCTCTCTCGATGGGTGAGGGCTGCTGAGTCAGGTGATTATACACAAACAAGCTCCCTTACTACTACCCAACACCTCACCTCCTCTGGGTCTCTCATGTCAACACTCTACACACTGTATACGGGCAGGCACACCCATTAAACATGACATGACTTACAGCCTAACATAACATTTGTTTGTATGTCATCATAATTATGTACCGCTTGCAGTGACAATAATATAACAAAACAAAACAAAATAGTCCCCAGTTAGCTTTGGGGTGTTAAATTATCAGGTGAAAGAACCCAGTGTATATATGTATTTATGTATGTATGTATGCATAATATTCACTGTGATTTTCTCTTGTTGCAGGTAAGGAGGAGCCGAGAGGTGTACTGTACTGTGTGTGTGTGTCCGTGTGGGTGTAGGTAAGGAGGAGCCGAGAGGTGTACTGTACTGTGTGTGTGTGTCCGTGTGGGTGTAGGTAAGGAGGAGCCGAGAGGTGTACTGTACTGTGTGTGTGTGTGTCCGTGTGGGTGTAGGTAAGGAGGAGCCGAGAGGTGTACTGTACGGTGTGTGTGGGTGGCGCGTCGAGGTCATCATCATCATCAGCAGTGAGACGTGTATCCTTGTGTGGGTTAGAACCAGCCTGGCGTACAGTAGCTCAGTCTGTCGTACAGTACCTCAGCCTGGCGTACAGTACCTCAGCCTGGCGTACAGTACCTCAGTCTGTCGTACAGTACCTCAGTCTGGCGTACAGTAGCTTAGCCTGGCGTACAGTAGCTCAAGGTGAGTATCCCTAGCTGTTTGTACTGTACTGAGCTGACCATCATATTATCTCAGTAGTGGGATGGTGTTCAGTAGAGCCGCCAGGTGTTGTCAGTGGTGGGATGGTGTTCATTGGAGCCGCCAGGTGTTGTCAGTGGTGGGATGGTGTTCAGAGTCGCCAGGTGTTGTCAGTGGTGGGATGGTGTTCAAAGTCACCAGGTGTTGTCAGTGGTGGGATGGTGTTCAAAGTCGCCAGGTGTTGTCAGTGGTGGGATGGTGTTCAGTAGAGCCGCCAGGTGTTGTCAGTGGTGGGATGGTGTTCAGAGTCGCCAGGTGTTGTCAGTGGTGGGATGGTGTTCAAAGTCACCAGGTGTTGTCAGGGGTGGGATGGTGTCAGAGTCGCCAGGTGTTGTCAGTGGTGGGATGGTGTTCAAAGTCGCCAGGTGTTGTCAGTGGTGGGATGGTGTTCAGAGTCGCCAGGTGTTGTCAGTGGTGGGATGGTGTTCAAAGTCGCCAGGTGTTGTCAGTGGTGGGATGGTGTTCAGAGTCGCCAGGTGTTGTCAGTGGTGGGATGGTGTTCAAAGTCGCCAGGTGTTGTCAGTGGTGGGATGGTGTTCAAAGTCACCAGGTGTTGTCAGTGGTGGGATGGTGTTCAAAGTCACCAGGTGTTGTCAGTGGTGGGATGGTGTTCAGAGTCGCCAGGTGTTGTCAGGGGTGGGATGGTGTCAGAGTCGCCAGGTGAGCCAGCCATTACCCGTCTGAGCTGCCACACTCCTGTCATGCTGTGCTGGAGAGGGACCGTCAGGCGCTGTTGGTCTTGCTCACACTGGCGTTGACTCTGGCGTTGACTCTGGCCTTGACTCTGGCCTTGACTCTGGCTTCGTTAGACACAAGTCCCTGAGCTGCTTTCCTTACTGACTATTTGAGAGAATTGTTCCTGTAGAGTTTGATCCATATATTGTACCTCCTCCTCCTCGGTAGATGGGTAACTACGTAGGTGAATAGGGGAGGTAGAGGTAGGAGAGGGTGTGATAGGTAAGGAGATAGGCAGGGAGGTCAGTAGGGGTTATAGAACGGTACAGGTGTGAAGGGAGGGAGTTGGGTATGGTAGGTAGATAGGTAGGTTGGTAGGTAGGCGTTTGAGAGCCACACAAGGGAGAGAAGTGAGGCAGGGAGAAGGTAAGGTAAGGGTGGACGTGGCCCTGAGATAACAACATGATGATAACATAATCCCTATAAAGGTGATAAGAGGCGACCTAAAGACTACCTTACCGCACAACAGCTGATACCCTCCCCCCTCTTACCCTCCTCTCCCCCCCTTAACCTCCCCCCCCCCTCCTCTTACCCCCTCCTCTTACCCCTCCTTACACTCAATTGCTGGGATTAAACTTGGTAACATTTCTCCCTCCCTCCCTCCCTCCCTCCCTCCCGCTGATGGTGTGGTCTTCAGTAATTTTTCCTCGAGATAACATAACTCGGATCACCTGAAGATTAAACACCTTAACCTAACCTAACTATGGCCGGATCCTTGTGAGTGTTGCTGCTCCTAATAAACACTGTTAGTTTACCTCACTTAACCCATCACTTATAGCCTGTAGTACCAGTGTGTGGGTTTCAACATGTTGTACGGTGGTAGTACATATAGTCCACTTTTGTTTTCTTGATTTTACGCGGTTTTTAATTTTTTTATTTAATTTTTTTTTTTATTATTTTGATTTTTTTTTTACGATTTTGTTATTTTTATGATTTTTAGTTTTATAATATTTAATTTTTCTGTTGTTATTATTATTATTATTATTTTAGTGTAGAGTTATTGACGTACTCACCCACAGAAGTCTGTCGCTTCCCTTCTGAACCACCAACCACCAGTAGCACCACCACCAACTCACTACCACCAAAACTACCACAACTACCACCAACTCACCACCATCAGTACCTGCCCACTACCACCAAAACTACCACAACCACCACCACAAGGTAAACACAACCACAAGAGGCTTCGTACAGGAAGTCCTCTGTATAGAAGCACAATGAAGCAGGAAGCCTCTTATCTTATGTAGTAGTGTGAAGTCCGTTGCCTCCCTGATTGTTGTGTGTATGTATGTATGTATGTATGTATGTATGTATGAGCAAAGAGGGACGCTTGCATGTGTGTATGTTTGGGGTGTGTGGGGGAGTTGTGTACATGTGGGGGAAACTGTGCGTGTGTGTGTTAGAGGAATTCTCACGACCACTAGTGTACTATACTATTGCATAAATACTTGGCGGAGGAGGAGGGAGGAAGAGGAAGAGGAGGAGGAGCCAGGAAGAGGAGGAGGAGCCTAGCGTGGATTTTGGATAATGTTAAGCACGTGTGATCCCTCCCTCTTCCCCCTCCTCTCTTCCCTTCCCCCTCCCTCTTCCCCCCTCCTCTCTTCCCTTCCCCCTCCCTCTTCCCCCCGCCTCTCTTCCCTTCCCCCTCCCTCTTCCTCCCTCCTCTCTTCCCTTCCCCCCTCCTCTCTTCCCTTCCCCCCTCCCTCTTCCCCCTCCTCTCTTCCCTCCCCCTCCTTTCTTCCCTCCCCCTCCTCTCTTCCCTCCCCCTCCTCTATTCCCTCCTCTCTTCCCTCCCCCCTCCTCTCTTCCCTTCCCCTCCTCTCTTCCCTCCCCCTCCTCCCTCCCCCCTCCTTCTTCCCTCCCCCTCCTCTCTTCCCTCCCCCCTCCTCTCTTCCCTCCCCCCTCCTCTCTTCCCTCCCCCCTCCTCTCTTCCCTCCCCCTCCTCTCTTCCCCCCCTCCTCTCTTCCCTCCCCTCCTCTCTTCCCTCCCCCCTCTCTCTTCCCTCCCCCTCCTCTCTTCCCTCCCCCTCCTCTCTTCCCTCCCCCTCCTCTCTTCCCTTCCTCCTCCTCTCTTCCCTCCCCTTCCTCTCTTCCCTCCCCCCTCCTCTCTTCCCTCCCCTTCCTCTCTTCCCTCCCCCTCCTCTCTTCCCTTTCCCTCTTCCCTCCCCCCTCCTCTTTTCCCTCCCTCCCTCCCTCCCTCCCTCCACCTCACTATTTTCACTATCCTCATCCTATCCACATATTCGCTATCCATAAGGAATGGGTGGATAACGGGAATAAGGAATGAATGGATAACGGGAATAAGGAATGAATGGATAAGGGGAATAAGGAATGAATGGATTACGGGAATAAGGGAATCCACAATACTTTCAATAAGACACGACGGCTGCTACACAACACACTGGTGCATTTACTAGAGGCAGGAGGCGAGCCAAAGATAGATGGGGGGGGGGGGGGCTGGGGGCTGGAGGTGTGACAGTCACTCCTACAGTACGCGGCCGTCACTCCTACAGTACGCGGCCGTCACCCCACTACCCGTCACCCCACTACCCGTCACCCGTTCTCCATCCTGTCTTCATCTCGTGTATAATCCATTGGTGTTTCTTTATGTTCAATCTGCTGTGATGTGTTGGTGGGGGGGCGACAGTGAGGCTCGTACAGTATAATGGTTGTAAGGTCCGGCATCTTAGTCCTTTACGGGTTGAGCTCACCCTGGCACAGGTCACTGACGCACATCGGGGCCTGGGGGCGGAAATGTAATAATAATAATAATAATAATAATAATAATAATAATAATAATAATAATAACTTTTCTATGGATAACCTGTGATGTTGATGTGTATAATTGTCCGTCCGTTCGTCACTTATTTAAAACGTGTCGATTGTCTTGTTAAATGGCGGTGTTATCCCCCATCTTATATGGTTTAATTAGTCATAGTGTTGTTGGTTTAAGCTTTACATGGTTTAAGTGTCACGAGGTGTTCTTATTTTAGGATGGGAGTCGCTGGCTAGTACAGAGTTGTTTTAATACTAGCCTAGCCAGGTCAGCTTCCCCCTCCTGTAGGTGATGAACCCTCGTGTATTGGGTGAAGTGTTTGGTGTGGCGGGTCACAGGTGAGGGAGATAACAAGTGTGGGAAACAGGTGAGGAGTGTAGTTTAGCTTACCTTTGTACCTCCCTCCTCCTCACCACACCATCCTCTCCCCCTCCCCACCACACCATCCTCTCCCCCTCCCCACCACACCATCCTCTCCCCCTCCCCACCACACCATCCTCTCCCCCTCCCCACTAATACAACACACTCCCTGCCTTTAGTACATACACATACCAACACCCCTCACACATACCACCCACCCCGCCCCCCACACACCCCCACCCCGCCCCCCCACACACCCCCACCCCGCCCCCACACACACCCCACCCCGCCCCCCACCCCGCCCCCCACACGCCCCCACCCCGCCCCCCCACACGCCACCCACACGCCCCCCACACGCCACCCACCCCGCCCCCCACACGCCCCCACCCCGCCCCCACACCCCCCCACCCCGCCCCCCACCCCCCCCCACCCCGCCCCACCAACCCCCCACCCCGCCCCCCCCAACCCCCCACCCCGCCCCCCACACGCCCCCACCCCGCCCCCCACACACCCCCACCCCGCCCCCCACACACACCCCCACTCCGCCCCCACACACCCCCACCACCCCCCACACGCCCCCACACACCCCCACCCCGCCCCCCACACACCCCCACTCCGCCCCCACACACCCCCACCCCGCCCCCACACGCCCCCACACACCCCCACACACCCCCGCCACCCACACACCCCACCCCGCCCCCCACACACCCCCACTCCGCCCCCCACACACTCCCACCCCGCCCCCCACACACTCCCACCCCGCCCCCCACACACCCCCCCCCCCACACTCCCCCACCCCGCCCCCCACACACCCCCACCACGCCCCCCACACACCCCCACCCCGCCCCCCACACACCCCGCCCCCCACACGCCCCCACCCCGCCCCCCCACACGCCCCCCCCCCCCCCCCCACACACCCCCCACCCCGCCCCCCACACACCCCCACCCCGCTCCCCACACACCCCCACCGCTATATAAAGGCTAATTGAGTATTAAATGTCATCATATTTTTCGTCAGGTGTGTAATTACTGAGCACCGGACTGGAGGCTATCCCACACCTGTAGTTTTGTTCCCACACCTGTAGTCTTTGTTCCCACACCTGTAGTCTTGTTCCCACACCTGTAGTCTTTGCTCCCACACCTGTAGTTTTGTTCCCACACCTGTAGTCTTTGTTCCCACACCTGTAGCCTTGTTCCCACACCTGTAGCCTTGTTCCCACACCTGTAAAATACGTTACTGTTACCCCACACTTACTGTATGTTTTCTCACACCTGTAATAATGTTATGACACACCAGTAATAGTGTTATGACACCTGTTATGATGTTATCCCATATGTGCACTGATGATATTGCGGTGGGCAGCAGTGGGTGGTTTGTTCCTATGGTACACTGTGTGGTAGACAGCGCACTATGTGGTAGGCTTAAGTAGTTTGTGTGGTAGGCTGTATGGTAGATTCTGTGGTAGGTTATGTAGTTAACTATGATAGGCAGTGTGGAAGGCTGAAGTAGGTTTTGTGGTAGGCTACATGATAGGCTGTGTGGTAGGCTACGTGATAGGCTGTGTGGTAGGCTACGTGATAGGCTCTGTGGTAGGCTACGTGATAGGTTGTGTGGTAGGCAGTGTGGTAGGCTACCTGATAGGCTGTTTTAGGCTGCGTCACCTTGTATGGTTACACAATGGCCACATAGGGTGAGTGTTATCTGGCGAGTGTTGCGGCGGGTAATGGTGATAAGATGTTATCACCACGGGGCCGTATAGTGCTGGCCTCCCACCTGCTTACCGTGCCTACTACTACTACTACTACTACTACTACTACTACTACTACTACTACAACTACAATAGCCACTCCTTCGCCGCCATTTTATTTCCTTAATATTAAATATCCTAATACATAAGTAGCTCTCCTAGCTGTGTTGAGTTAGTTGAGCCGCAGATCTATGCGGCATGCAGTGACTGTAGCCTCATAGTCAGTATCTGCAGCTGTTGTCGGCTTTGGGGCCGAAGCTCTCGTTCCCCTGAGGCAGAGCAAAGCCGACCGAAGGAGAGAGGAGGACATAACTTCTGGGCTGCTGCTTCTGTTCGGATAGCACCTCCGCGAGTCTGGCGTAGAAACACCTTGCACTTGGTCCCATTCCACCAGAGATTGTGAACACTACAGGAGTGAAGCTGCTTTGATCAACGTTCTGAATTCCCTCCCCGTATGCCATTATTTTGTCGTTCTCGTTCCTCCTGTGTGCAGCATCGAGAGCTAAGTTACAGTGACATGCGGCAATGGGATTGACGCTGACAGCTTCTTCCAGAGGGTGGAGGAGGGGTCCAATATCAGGGATAGTGCCCATCAGGTAGTTCCAGCGATGCTTGACTCCATGGGTGTATGCCACAAAAGCCGCATGTGGCTCTGTGTTAGCAATCTCAAACAGAGCTTGGATTTCCCTAACCCACTCGTTCACATTTCCCGTTACGTACTCGGTCTTGAAATCTGTCGTGCCGATTACGGCGCCTAGGTGTCTTTGGCCATCCTTTATTATTTTGACCTCACTTCTACCGAACACCTCCATTTCCCGTTCATAATTTTCTGGCTTCACAATGAGGAAGGACTTGCTGTCGTTTGGGTGGTACCCTATTTGTGGGCCTCATGATGTTACCAGGTCCCACCACTTTTTTATGTCCTCCACTTTTCCTGCTCCTGTAAGGTCATCAGCGTACACCACTTGTTTCACCACAGTTGTTTCAAATTGTATTGTGTGTTGGGGCACTGATAGGCCTATTGCGTACATTACCATTGCAACGGGGTCCCCCTGTGTTGTTCCCTCGGTTGACTGTATGATGGTATCACCTCTTAGAGCCTTGTTGTTTACTATATAAAGGTTTGATGGATTCCTATAGGAGTTTTCAACATACATTGCAAAGCTTGGACACTTGATCTTGATGTTGTGCAGTGCAGCCTTGCGGTTAAGTATGTTGAATGCGTTTGAAGCATCCACCAGGAGAACGGCCTCACAATCACGTTGCTCAAATATCGTTCTCATGGCGTGAATGGCCGCCTCCCCTCCAGCCTGGTGGCCAGCACACACTTGTAGGTTCCCTGCTGCTGCCTTGACATCATCCTTTACCACCTCCATTATGCATTTTCCGATGATCCGCCTCAGCACTTCCCCCACTCCTATTGGCCTACAGCCAGGATTCTTATCCAGGGGAATGAGGCTGCAGGCCGTCAGAGCATGGAGGTGGTGGCAGCGCGAGGATGCCAGCTTTCTTGCAAGGACGGCAATGGCAATGCAGAGATCACTTGCTACGGGGCCAAACTTGTTAGTGCTGAGGATGACTCTCTACACCGTATTTGACTGTACCCAACCAAACGATGTTTCCCTCCCGACCTTCAAGTGTTTGTGGCTGTGGTGCGTTGTGGGTCTGTTGCCTCCTCTCTGTTGCTACGTCACCATCTCTCCCTTTCCACACACACACTAATACGTGACTCTTAATTTATTGAGTGTTTGAAACTATACGTTACTATTAATCACATGATCCGTATCGTCGGGTTTTACAATATATTTTGTCTACAGATCGGGTACAAATTAAGTGCGGCTTAACGTCCGGTATACAGTACACGCCTAAAGCACTATTTTTCAGCTTAACCCACGTCACAAGTCAGCGCTAATCACTGTAACGACCAAACCTTCGTGACTGTCGCAGCTTTTGTGGTTTATACAATATGAAAGATGTTATATGGTACTCGAGTTTTTGTACAATTTGGTGTTAGTTTAATGAAAAGGAAAATGACCAGTATAAGAAAACCCTCAACTGTCTGGACGTGGCCAGTGTTTGAAGACTTCACCGAGGAATAGAAACAGTATTTTCATTAAATTAAACATAATTACAAATTACTTCAGGGACTGTGTGTGTGTGTGTGTAATAATTAATAAAAATAATAATAATTAACGGTTTATTGAAAGAGCATGGCAGCCGGAAGGCTGAAAATATACAGTTGTATAATTTGGGAATGGGTCTCTTGATTGACAAATAATATACAAGTAACATAAGTGATATAAATAAGATATATAATGACTAGGTGGGAAGAAGGTCATACTACAGAGCATTTCAACATAGTGGCAGTGCAAGAAGGTACTTGTAAGATTGACTGGGAGTGAATACTGTACACTGGTTGATTACGAGTTATTGATAATTTTTACAATGGTTGGGACTGGACTGTTCTTACAGCGATCAGTGTGTGCTCGTATGGGCTGGATGTGGTTGTGGTGTCGAACAGCAATTCTTTGACGAGGAATCTCAGGTGGTATTAGGAGCCGGTGTCCAGGGTGGTGCAGAAGCTTCTCACCAAATTTGCAGATGAGGTCGTGGTGATGGTCAGTGAGAGTCGAAAGGGTCAGTGTGTTGAGTGCTTCTCGATATGTGGAGTAGGAAGGGGAGAGAATAATCTTGCATGTCCTCTTTTGCACTTTTTCTAGATTTGTGTGTGTGTGTGTGTGTGTGTGTGTGTGTGTGTGTGTGTGTGTGTGTGTGTGTGTGTGTACAGTACCGTCTCTTAGTGTAGGCTAGGGAGTGGTATTGACTTAAAATGGGATCGTATGAATAATGGAGCCCCCTGGTGACCTTGATATATAGTGCACCTCACACCCACCCCGTTAGTCCCTTGTTTTACTCGACTCTGCCTCCGTCTGCCATCTTTATTTGGTGTTTTGTAGGTATTGTGAATCTCGTGTATCGTCTGTGGTGGGTCTAGCTGGCCAGAGTTACAAGGAGAAAACTGTTGATTCTTTCCTGTGGTCGTGGTGAGAAACAGCCAATCCCACTATGGCGCTGGTCACTACTACTACAAGAGCGTCTCCTCCACCTAACCTAACCTAACCCAGAGGGACACATCAGCTGGTCGGACCGAGACTCTGCTTGGATAAATGAGTAGTAATTAGTCGTGTGTTTCCGTCTTGTGTGGGAGTCAATCAGTCCTACGTCTTGTAGTCGGGCAGAACTATTTGCCACTTGTCCTGCTTGCTGTCTGATCACTTCCCCCCCCCCCCTCTCTCCCTCCTCCTCTTCTTCTTTCTCTTCCTCTTCTTCCTCCTCGCCCCCCTCTTTCTCTCCCTGCTCTTCCTCCTCCTTTTCCTCCTTCCTCCCTTTTCTCCAACTCTCCATCTTTCTTTTCCTCTTCTCCCTCCTCTTCCTCATTCTCCCTCGCCCTCTTCCTCTCCCCCTCTTTCTCTCCCTCCTCTTCCTCCTCCTTCGTCTCCTCCTTCCTCTCCTTCCCACTCTCTATCTTTCTCCTCCCTTTCTCCCTCCTCTTCTTCAGTCATCCTCTTCCCTCTCTCCCTCCCTCCCCCACCAAATAAAATCCTGTTCATTTCACCATAAGACAAAGCAGAAGGTGTTGAGAATGACTGGCGGACATTTTTCATCTAGCAGTCAGTGTTGCCAGAACGATTATGTCTTTAGCCTGGCACTGGAATGGCTTGTAGAGATACCCCCCCCCCCTTCACCCCTCCCTCCACCCCCCCCCCCTAGTATACTGGAGGGAGGGGTGGGGGAGGTCGTTGGTTACTATAATATTACCAGCCAGATTTACTCCTGCTTCGAGCTGTCCACCGCGTTACGTGTGCACCAGAGGCAGCGGCGGAGTCATCACGTACTGTACACTCAGGGGACCTTGAAGACACAGCCTGGTCTCGTGTGTGTGTGTGTGTAATAATAATAATAATAATAATAATAATTAACGGTTTATTGAATAAGTTCTGCAGCCCGAAGGGTGAAAATATACAATGGACATAAATGACTTATTACATACATTGGTGGTTCAACAAAAGCCTTCATTAGAGAAAGGTGAAGGAACATAGTGAACATACAGATTAATGTAGGTGTTGAACAGCAAACTCGTAGTGTAGTAACTCCCTCCCAGATGGTGTTAGGAGGGACCTCACGTGGTGTAGTAATTTCCCCACAGATGGTGTTATGAGGGACCTGACGTGGTGTAGTAATTCCCTCACAGATGGTGTTATGAGGGACCTGACGTGGTGTAGTAATTCCCTCACAGATGGTGTTATGAGGGACCTGACGTGGTGTAGTAATTCCCTCACAGATGGTGTTATGAGGGACCTGACGTGGTGTAGTAATTCCCTCACAGATGGTGTTATATGAGTGAGGTGTGGTCCCAGGGCTTCCTATCGTAGACGGATTAACACATCGCTGGTAGTTGTTGGGTCTCACGGGTACCTGGGATCTCACTGTGTGAGGGTGTTCCATTCCTTTCCTAAATAAAATAGTAACTTCTGGCAAGAACTTGTTGATATTCCGGTGGGGAGGAGGGTTCAGGGGAGGGGGTTGGTATGGTCCAACTTAACAGTTGACCTGGCTGCTCCCAGAGGAGCGCCAGGTTACGTCTTGACCCTTCGGTGGTCAAGGATGGAGTGTGATTTTATTATTTTGCCGCTTACAGCGGCTACTTTATTGTGCACCCCACACTCATCCTGTGAGCGGTAGCGCAAAAGGATTACAGAGTAGAGTTTACAACGGGTCATAATAATTAACCCCCGTTGTCAGGATATTATGGCACTGAATGTTAAACAGTATTTCAATTACATTATTTGTTTAGTTCTATACATAAAGGGTAACTTATTCACAACTGCGTGAGTACAGGCGTGTGAGGCAGTATGTCTGGCCTCACACTTTGTTATTCACATTTGCGTGAGAATGTGTGTGTGTGTGTGTGTGTGTGTGTGTGTGTTGCAAGGTATTTAGGACGGCCAGTATTGCCTCTTGGGAGCTGGGCAAACACACGTCTTTTTCACAGGTATTTATAGCAGGTGCATCACGGGCCACCACTACCACGTACCTGCTTGGTGGCCGGGTTATCACCAGCACTCACTGTCATCATCGTCACTCACTGTCATCACAACCACTGTCATCACCAACACTGTCATCATCACCATCACTGTCATCACCATCACTTACTGTCATCATCATCACTCACTGTCATCATCGTCACTACCACTGTCGTCACCATCACTCACTATCACCATCGTCACTCCCTGTCATCATCACCATCACTGTCATCACCACCATCCACACTCACTATCACTCTCCTCATCTTTCCCCCTCCTTTCCCCCCCCCCCCCCTCCTCTTCCCCCCTCCTCTTCCACCTCCTGTAGTCTGCACTCACTCGCAGTTCTCTGGTGCCGCTTTGCAATGTTCGCTATTCGTGTGTTTCCCCCTATTTGGCACCCAGTGTGTGTGTGTGTGTGTGTGTAATATATGACTCACTAATACAGGAGAGTAATTGGTTGTTAGGTAGTTATGTATTCCGGCTGTTCTCCACCACACAACCTGGACATCGGGGTCATGTTAAGGTGAAGGACGGATGTTGGGTTAAAATATTAGTGGAGCATTTGTTGGCGTGGGGCAGGAGCTGGGCAGGTTGTGGTAGGATGTGGCAGACGCAGGTTGTGGGCAAGTGTGTGTGTGGTGGATAGGTTGCGACAGGTGGGCATGGGCTGGTTGCGGGAGGTGCGGGGACAGGTTACGGCAGGTGGACAGGTTGCGGTAAGTGGACAGATTGCGGCAGGTGGACAGATTGCGGTAGGTGAACTGGTTGCGGCAGGTGGGATCGGTGAGGCCAAGCTGGTATACACTCCAAGCTTAGGGCAGGAATTATGGTAAAGCTGCTGGGATATTGTTACATGCTCCTGCTCAAGGCACAGACGACACCAATACTTCAAGCTGATGAGCCTTTACCTGTTGTGGAGGATTACCTGTGCACCTGGTGATGGAGTCAGATAGATAGATAGATCAGCCACGGAAAACACAAACATCTTGACTGAGTTGGGTTTTCAATTACGAGCACAGGTAAAATATAATAAAAACAGAACATTATTATTTTAAAATTTATCTTCCGTTTTTATTGTATATTATCTTCTCTCTCTCCTCCCTCATACCTCCTCCATTATCACTTACTATCTAACTTCCATCACATGCAGAGAGAGAGAGAGAGAGAGAGAGAGAGAGAATCAAACACTCCATGCGTTCATCACAGCCATAACACACACACACGGTTTCTGAGGTGTGTGTTGATAACTCTGGAATACCAACTTTGTCTCCGGGCTTCCTGGTAATGTTCCTCACCATTAACCACCATCTCCTCACCTACCACCCTAACTTACTATCGCTACCACCTCACCCCACAGATGGCGCCACTACCACCATCTACCTCCTCACCCCACAGATGGAGCCACTACCACCATCTACCACCTCACCCCCACAGATGGCGCCACTACCACCATCTACCACCTCACCCCACAGATGGCGCCACTACCACCATCTACCTCCTCACCCCACAGATGGCGCCACTACCACCATCTACCACCTCACCCCACAGATGGCGCCACTACCACCATCTACCACCTCACCCCACAGATGGAGCCACTACCACCATCTACCACCTCACCCCCACAGATGGCGCCACTACCACCATCTACCACCTCATCCCACAGATGGCGCCACTACCCCCTGACCTACCTCCTCACCCCACAGATGGCGCCACTACCCCCTGACCTACCTCCTCACCCCACAGATGGCGCCACTACCCCCTGACCTACCTCCTCACCCCACAGATGGCGCCACTACCCCCTGACCTACCTCCTCATCTACCATGTTCTTGAATAGCGAGAAAATAGGTTGTACAGTAGTGTCTTACCAAGGAAGCCTTGGAGCCGCGCCAGAGTGGTCGGGGGAGGGTTGTGGGGAGACGGTTGTGTGGGTGAGGGTAGGATGGTGTGTGTGTGGGGGGGAAGGGGGTAGTGTGTGTGTGGGTAGGGGGTAGTGTGTGCTTGTGTGTATGTTTGTGTGTGTGGGGGGGGGAGGGGGTAGTGTGTGCTTGTGTTTGTGTGTGTGGGGGGGAGGATGGTGTGTGTGAGGGAGGAGGGGGTAGTGTGTGCTTGTGTGTGTGTGTGTGTGTGGGGAGGGGGTAGTGTGTGCTTGTGTGTGGGGGGGGGAGGGGGTAGTGTGTGTGGGGAGGAGGTGTGTGTGTGGGGGGGGGGGGGGAGGATGGTGTGTGTTTGTGTGGGGATTGATTTTTTTATTTTGCCGCTTGCATCGGCTACTTTATTGTGCACCCCACACTCATCCTGTGAGCGGTAGCGCAAAAGGATTACAGAGTAGAGTTTACAACGGGTCATAATAATTAACCCCCGTTGTCAGGATATTATGGCACTGAATGTTACACAGTATTTCAATTACATTATTTGTTTAGTTCTATACATAAAGGGTAACTTATTCACAACTGCGTGAGTACAGGCGTGTGAGGCAGTATGTCTGGCCTCACACTTTGTTATTCACATTTACGTGAGAAGTATTCAAGCACATTGTGTGTTTGGTTCTGTACACGAGAACCGATATAGTTACTAAGTGCAAAAAAGTGGATACAATCTTAATATGTCGGCTATCTTGCCATTAGAGATGAAGTGTTGTGCCATTTCACACACAGTGTGCTTGGACCTGTCCCTAAAAGGTTCTATATTCACACAGTCGAGGACGTAGTGTTCAAGTGTGTGGCCATATGTATGGCCACACACTTTACATTTAGTTTTGTTTACATTTGCTCGAGGAACATACTGCCAGAGGTACTTATATCCTAACCTTAATCTAGCGGTTACAACATCTTGTACATGTTTCACTTGATACATCTCATCATGGTAAACTATGGATCGACTAGTGCCTGTTTGCACTAGTCTACTTGCGTCAAACTCATCAATAAGTTCTTTCCTAATTACAGTTTTAAGGGTTCTTTTTGACAGACCCAAATTGTATTCATCGGTGTCTTTGTTAGACGCGAGTTTGGTGAGGGCATCAACTCTGTCGCTTTATGAGGCCTATGTGAGAGGGGATCCACAACAGTTTGACCCTGACACCCCGGTCAACAAGGCACGCATATTTGTGTCGCTTCAGAGACAAGAGCGTGACAACCTGAGTCGAGGGTGTCAAGGATAGAGAGTCAGTGATGATGAGACTGTCAGTAACAGTGGTTTCAATGAATTTAATAGCTGTGAGTATGGCAACTAATTCAGTTTGTAGAGTGGATGCCCAGTTGTTAATTCTAACTCCTTTCTCAATTATATTACCGTCAAGTTGAGTCACAACAATAGCACTTCCGGCCCTCCCACAGGCGGTGTTAAGAGATCCATCAGTGTAGATGGTCTGTGTGATATTATCATCAGTCTGTAGAGTGTGTTTGTGTTCAATATGGCAGTGTGTTGGAGATAATGGAGGAGGTGGTGTGTGTGTGTGGGGTGTGGGGGGTGGTGTGTGTTGTGGGGAGGATGGTGTGTGTGTTGTGGGGAGGAGGTGGTGTGTGTGTTGTGGGGAGGATGGTGTGTGTGTTGTGGGGAGGAGGTGGTGTGTGTGTGGGGGGGGGATGTGGTGTGTGTGTGTGGGGGGGGGGAGGTGGTGTGTGTGTGTGTGGGGGGGGTGGTGTGTGTGTGTGGGGGGGTGGGTGGTGTGTGTGTGTGTGTTGTGGGGAGGATGGTGTGTGTGTGTTGTGGGGAGGAGGTGGTGTGTGTGTGTGTTGTGGGGAGGAGGTTGTGTGTGTGTGTTGTGGGGAGGAGGTGGTGTGTGCGTGTTGTGGGGAGGAGGTGGTGTGTGTGTGTTGTGGGGAGGAGGTGGTATGTGTGTGTGGGGGGGGTGTTGTGGGGAGGAGGTGGTATGTGTGTGTTGTGGGGAGGAGGTGCTGTGTGTGTGTGTTGTGGGGAGGAGGTGGTGTGTGTGTGTGGGGGGTGTGTGTTGTGGGGAGGAGGTGGTGTGTGTGTGTGTGTGTTGTGGGGAGGATGGTGTGTGTGTGTTGTGGGGAGGAGGTGGTGTGTGTGTGTGTTGTGGGGAGGAGGTGGTGTGTGTGTTGTGGGGAGGAGGTGGTGTGTGTGTGTGTTGTGGGGAGGAGGTGGTGTGTGTGTGTGTGTGTGTGTTGTGGGGAGGAGGTGGTGTGTGTGTGTGTGTTGTGGGGAGGAGGTGGTGTGTGTGTGTGTTGTGGGGAGGTGGTGTGTGTGTTGTGGGGAGGATGGTGTGTGTGTTGTGGGGACGTGGTGTGTGTGTGTTGTGGGGAGGTGGTGTGTGTGTTGTGGGGTGGTGGTGTGTGTGTTGTGGGGAGGATGGTGTGTGTGTTGTGGGGACGTGGTGTGTGTGTTGTGGGGAGGTGGTGTGTGTGTTGTGGGGAGGATGGTGTGTGTGTTGTGGGGTGGTGGTGTGTGTGTTGTGGGGAGGTGGTGGTGTGTGTGTGTTGTGGGGAGGTGGTGGTGTGTGTGTGTGTGGGGAGGTGGTGTGTGTGTTGTGGGGAGGTGGTGTGTGTGTTGTGGGGAGGTGGTGTGTGTGTGTGGGGACGTGGTGTGTGTGTTGTGGGGACGTGGTGTGTGTGTGTTGTGGGGAGGATGGTGTGTGTGTTGTGGGGAGGTGGTGTGTGTGTGTGGGGAGGTGGTGTGTGTGTGTGGGGAGGTGGTGTGTGTGTGTGGGGACGTGGTGTGTGTGTTGTGGGGAGGTGGTGTGTGTGTGTTGTGGGGAGGATGGTGTGTGTGTTGTGGGGAGGATGGTGTGTGTGTTGTGGGGAGGATGGTGTGTGTGTTGTGGGGAGGTGGTGGTGTGTGTGTGTGTGGGGAGGTGGTGTGTGTGTTGTGGGGAGGTGGTGTGTGTGGGGGGAGGTGGTGTGTGTGTTGTGGGGAGGTGGTGTGTGTGGGGGGAGGTGGTGTGTGTGTTGTGGGGAGGTGGTGTGTGTGTTGTGGGGAGGTGGTGGTGTGTGTGTGTGTGTGGGGAGGTGGTGTGTGTGTTGTGGGGAGGATGGTGTGTGTGTTGTGGGGAGGTGGTGTGTGTGTTGTGGGGAGGTGGTGTGTGTGTTGTGGGGAGGATGGTGTGTGTGTGTGGGGAGGTGGTGTGTGTGTTGTGGGGAGGTGGTGTGTGTGTGGGTGGCTGGGATTGTCAAGGTCATTGTCCTTGACCGGGTGAGAATGTTGTGCTTGTGGTAGGTTATGGTGCCTGCGCGCGGGGCTCCCCTACGCCAGTGTGTGTCCGCGCATCACCGTGCTTGCCAGCTGCATGCTTGAATGGCGTGAGGGGGGAGGGGGGATAGGGCGTAGTAGTCATGAATGTGTGGCCTGGGCTGGCGGAGGTGTGGGGGTGGGAGGTCGATGGTGTTGTTAACCCTTTAACATTCTTGCTTGCTGACACACACACACACACACTCTCTCACTCAGTTGTTCTTTGACCGAGTCAGCACACCGGAAGTAATTTAATTGTTTAACTTTATCCAATTTGTGTGTTCACCAAGTCACTCGTGTACGACGTAAATAAATGTGTGGCTGAGTGTGTGTGTCAAGCACTACACTACACGGATCACCTGGAGGTCACCCCCACCTTATTTCACCTAAGGTTAACCATGTTAACCTAACCCCTCAGGTGGCGTTAGGGTGATTTAATCATTAGGTGAAATAAGCTGGGTGATCTATCCTTCAGGTGATGCCATACAACAAGCACTGCAGTGACTACAATACTGAAGTGTACAACAGTCATGGGTCAGTAATACATCAAGTAACTCTCTCTGTTGTAGCTTCACCTGGATAGTTGGGAGAGGTTAGTGAGGCAGCAGTGTGAAGCTGTTGATTAGGAAGCCAGTGTGTGTTTCACCTCATACTGGTATTGGTCATGAGGTAGAGTGTAGGGGTCCCCCCCCCCCCCCCCCGGTCCACACAATGAGGCTGGCGTGTGGTGCATGAACGAGAGTAAGGGGCGGAGCTAGTGCGGGGGGTGGGTGGGTCCTCCCTACTGGTGGAGGGGAAGGGGCTGGTGCCGGCCCCCAGAGGGCCAGGAGGGTGGGTGGGCCCCACGAGCCAGGCACGCACGCTGCCACAATGTAGAATGAATTTAGCAGTGTGTTGGCCATGGTTGCTATGGAATTGAGCGCGGGGCTAGCTGGGGGCGGTGACCGCTGCCTTGTTACTGACTGCTTGCCGCTTGTGTTTATAAACAGTGCTTGCTGGCCTCACCCGGGACACTCCCGCTGGTGCTCCACCTTCAAACATCTGACGCCGCTACCTATTGTGATGCTTCCACACCCGTCTGTCTGTCTGGTGTGAGCGTTTGCTGTATGGGTTATATACGTGTGGGAGGCTATGGTGGCGCGCTACTCTTGTGTGGAAGCTGAGGCAAACAGTTAATAGAAGGCGTCTGGACAGTTAAAATAACGTGAATGGCAAGATTACGTGTACCGTGACGACCAGGGGGGAGTAGGGAGGAAAGGTTAGCTCTTAGGGCGGTGGAGGTGTATGGTGTAAGCTAGGAATAACCGCGCAAGGTGTTGTACACCCACACCCCCCACCTGGTTCATTCATACCCTCACACTGACTTACATCACCTCGCTTATCTACACAAGCATTTCTGTGTACCTGTTGATTGACTTGGTTAACCTGAAGATTAACTAAAAATGTGTATTTGCTCGAAACAAGGCTAATATAGTACTTGGGGTCATACAAAGGAGTGTTAGTTACAAGACTAAAGAGGTCATCCTAAAACTATATCTTGCGTTTGTGAGACCTCACTTGGATTACGTAGTGAAGTTCTGGTCACCGTATTACAGAATGGATATAGAATCCCTAGAAAGAATTCACAGGAGAATGACAGACTAATCCCGGGCATCAGGAACCTTGAGTACAGAGACAGGTTAAAGCATCTTAATTTGTACTCCCTCGAGAGACGTAGAGTGAGGGGCGACATGATAGAGGTGTATAAATGGAAGTCAGGGCTAAACAAAGGTGATATAACAAAGGTACTCAAACTATCTAACCAGGAGCGAACTCGTAACAATGGTTTTGAATTAGACAAATTTAGATTTAGGCGCGAAATAGGTAAACATTGGTTTGGAAATAGAGTAGTGGATAATGGAACAAGTTACCAAATATCATCAATAACTCGAATACGCTGGATAGCTTCAAACATAGGTTTAGATGGATATATGAGCGATAGGGGTTGGGTGTAAATGGGACTGCCCAGTATGGGCCAATAGGCCCTCTGCAGTTCCTCCATTCTTATAAGAACATAAGAAAATAAGGAGTCTGCTATAGGCCGGTTGGGCCTGTGCATGGCAGCTCCTGTCGGGAGTTACTACCACTCTCTATCATCCATGAATCTATCCAGCCTCCTTTAAAATTTTCCAGCGTTCCAGCACTTACTACAAAGTTGCTCAGCTTGTTCCACTCGTCCACCACCCTATTTGTGAACCAGTTCCTTCCTATCTCCCTCCTAAACCTAAACTTATCCAACTTAAATCCGTTGCTACGAGTCCTATCCTGCTCGGATATTATAAGAACTTTATCTATATCCCCTTTATTGATTCCTTTCACCCACTTAAATACTTCTATCATATCTCCCCGCACTCTTCGTCTTTCTAGGGAATGCAAGTTTAGTTTCTTTAACCTATCCTGATATGGAAGGTTTCTAAGTCCCGGAATCATTTTTGTCATTCTTCGCTGCACCGACTCCAGTGAATTGATATCCATTCTATAATAAGGGCTCCAGAACTGAACCGCATAATCGAGGTGCGACCTGACTAGCGCAAGATATAGTTGCAATAAGACCTCTGCACTCTTGTTACTTACACTTCTAGATATAAAACCCAATACTCTGTTTGTCTTATTTCGAACATTAACGCACTGTTTTCTAGGCCGTAGGTCCGGGCTTACAAGTACCCCTAAGTCTCTTTCACAAGTCGACTTCTCTAGGTTGATGTTGTTAAAGCTGTATACATTGACAGTATTTGTTCTACCAATATTAAGTACGCTGCACTTGCTGGTGTTGAATTTCATTTGCCATTTTTCTGACCACTGCTGCAGTTTATTTAAATACTCCTCTAGTGCATTTGCATCCTGCCCTGAATTAATCTGCCACCCTATGTTCTTATGTTTTGGTCTAACCTAACCCTCTCCCAGGTAAGGTAGCGTTACGGTATTCATTTATAAGGTGAGCCAATAAATATTATGAGTGGTGGTGGTGACGGTTGACTGGTGAGGGTGGACTGGTGGGGGTGGTGGTGACGGTGGACTGGTGACGGTGGTGGTGGGGGTGACGGTGGACTGGTGGGGATGGTGGTGACGGCGGTGGTGGTGACGACGGTGGACTGGTGGTGGTGGTGGATCTCAGGTGGAACTTGGCGCCTCAGACACACTAGAATTTATCGGGCTACGTCAACTGTCTGTCTGTCTGTCTGTCTGTCTGTCTGTCTGTCTGTCTGTCTATCTGTCTGTCTGTGTCTGTCTGTCTGTCTGTCTATCTATCTATCTATCTATCTATCTATCTGTCTGTCTGTCTATCTGTCTGTCTGTCTGTCTGTCTGTCTATCTGTCTGTCTGTCTGTCTATCTGTCTATCTATCTGTCTGTCTGTCTGTCTGTCTGTCTGTCTGTCTGTCTGATAATGGTGATCACACTTTTTTTTGTAGTTCCTTAAGTCTTTTTATGTTTATTTGTTAACCTGTTTATATTATGTCCACATTAGGTTAGGTGTTTGTCTTGAGTCCCTTCCCCTCTCCCTCCCCTTTCCCCTCTCCCTCCCCTTTCCCCTCTTCCTCTCCCTCCCCTTCCCCTCTTCCTCTCCCTCCCCCTCCCTTTCTCCCTTCCCCTTCCCCTCTTCTTTCTCCCTCTCCCTCCTTCCCCCTCCCCCTTCCCCCTCTCCCCTCTCCCTCCCCCTTCCCCCTCTCCCTCCCCCCTCTCCCTCCCCCCTCTCCCTCCCCCTCTCCTCCCTCCCTCTCCCCTCATTGTTTCTCTCAACCACCCTGGCCTGTACCATAACTTACACACTCACAACCACCCTGGCCTGTACCACATCCTTCACTCTCAACCACCCTGGCCTGTACCACATCCTTCACTCTCAACCACCCTGGCCTGTACCACATCCTGCACTCTCAACCACCCTGGCCTGTACCACATCCTGCACTCACAACCACCCTGGCCTGTACCATAACCTACACACTAACCACCCTGGCCTGTACCATATCCTGCACTCTCAACCACCCTGGCCTGTACCATAACCTACACACTCTCAACCACCCTGGCCTGTACCACATCCTGCACTCACAACCACCCTGGCCTGTACCATAACCTACACACTCTCAACCACCCTGGCCTGTACCATAACCTACACACTCACAACCACCCTGGCCTGTACCGTAACCTACACACTCTCAACCACCCTGGCCTGTACCACATCCTGCACTCACAACCACCCTGGCCTGTACCATAACCTACACACTCACAACCACCCTGGCCTGTACCATAACCTACACACTCACAACCACCCTGGCCTGTACCATAACCTACACACACTCAAGCACCCTGGCCTGTACCAGAACCTACACACTCTCAACCACCCTGGCCTGTACCACTTCCTGCACTCACAACCACCCTGGCCTGTACCATAACCTACACACTCTCAACCACCCTGGCCTGTACCACATCCTGCACTCACAACCACCCTGGCCTGTACCATAACCTACACACTCACAACCACCCTGGCCTGTACCATAACCTACACACTCACAACCACCCTGGCCTGTACCATAACAAGAAAATTTATTAAGAAACTTTAAAGGCAATGAATGATAGATGAAACTGGACACACACACACACACACACACACACACACACCTCAACAATGGCTAGTTTATACGAGGCAAGAAACATTGGGTTAAAGACGACAACAATGAGATGTATTTACCTTGCTGTTGACGGAGTGATTCTGCGCTGATAAATGTTTCAAGTGTCCGTATATTAAGGTTAATGCTCTGGGAAACTTGTTATTAATATTTTTTTTATTCTTTGTTTGTTCTTTCTTTTGTTTTTGTTTTTAAATGTTATTGATTTATATATTTTTATTATTTTTTTTTATTTATTTATTTTTTTTTTTTTTATTTTTTTTTTTACGAATGGATGACTCGCCGTGGAGGTCTTAATCGTCCGTAGTGAAGAAGGTTAGGTTAAGTTAGGTTAGGTTAGGTTAGGTTGCCAGGAAGGATATCACGATTTGTATGGGTTGGATATCTCACCACCCCCCAAGCTACCCCTATCCCTTCCCTCACCACCCCCCTCACCCGTCACCCCCCCTCACCACCTTCCCCCCCCCCCTCACTACACTAGGTTAACACACCACAAATAGTCTCGGTGTTATTGTAAGGTTTCTGCTGGACTGTTAAGACTGGTAGTGGGTGAGAGCAGTACACCGCATCAGTAGTTATTGACGGTTTGTTATTAGGAGTTGTTCAGTAGTGCGAGAGTGGCATATGTTACTTTTATTGTTAATAGTAATAGAAAATAGGAATAATAGTGTGAGTTGTTAACATTTTACTATTTGTGTTATTTTAATCCTTGTATTAGTTATTGAGTTAACTTTATTAACACGTGATAAAAATTAATCAGTAAAGGGTATAACCTCATCAGTGTTAAAGCTCGCCTCACAGCAGCCAGTGTTGACGGCTGACTCTGGCGTAGTGCAGCCATTAATGACGTCATAAAAGCGATTCAGACGGGAGAGTTAAAATGTAAACAAACTTGGATGATGATAAACTTGGGTAAGTCTCCCTCGCAGCCACACGGGGGGGGGGGGGGTGCAGCTGGGAGAAGATTATGTACACGACAATTAATTAAGTAGCCACTTGGTGTTGTATTTTTACTTTATTTACTTAAATGGCCACCCAGTAGAGTTGGCCATGCCGAGCGAAGGTCAGTGGCCTGAGTAGGATCCCTCCATTGTTCTTGATCATTTTATCAAGGTTATTTTGAAACTCTGTACTGTTCAGTTGTTCTGTTCTGGATTCCATAACTTGTGCTGGTAGATATAGTCACGTTGTGGAGAGTGACTGAGGTCGTTTTATTTTATTTATTTATTTATTAGTTAGTTATTATGTATTATTCACTAAGGTTAGGTTAGGTTTAAAACTCATGTAGACACAACAGGGGGCATCACCTTTTAGGGAAGAGGAGTCAAACAAACCACAGAACACAGCATCTGTACACGGCCGTACATCAACGTCTGTATCACCATTGTATTAAATCTTTTTACTTACAATGTAAAAACTTAAAGCTCAATTTCATTATCATTTGGCGAGATTTTTAACATGATTGACCAGTTTCAACAACACATACAAACGGACAACACTGCTTTCTGTGTGGCAGGTCGAGTTTTATCTCACTGCTGACAGGAAGAGACAGATTCACACACGCTCTTCATCATCAGACAGTTGTGACGTCATTGATTGTTATGTGACGTCAGAGGCAGACGCATAATTACATAGATTTACAGTTCAGGGTAAAATATAAAAGTATATATATATTTATTATCTTATTTCTATTGGTGTAAATCTGAACATCCCGCACCTGACGTCCTTTCGTGGATCATAACGCATCTGATTGGCTCACATAGCTGTCAGATTTAGTCCACCCAGACAGACTGATACTGTGTCATACAAAGAAGAAATCACAATAAGTGGTGTTGAAATCTTGACTGCTGTACGTACCTGACCCTTACATAGATGCTGTCTGATTGTGCCCTCACCCCTCACTCCTCAGCCGTCACCCCTCAAGGAATTTCGTCCGTCGGGTTGAGAGGGGAGGAGCCGAGCGGTGTGGCAGACGGCAGGGGGGGGGGGGGGGGGGGAAATAACTGATTAAAATAAATTGTTTATTGTAAATTTTTTCTCTTGTGAAACTTGAGAGATAAAATTAACCTATAAATGGATATATTAATTGTGTGATTGATTGATTTAGTTCGATAGTTAGGTAGTTAGTTAGTACACAACATACACCCTTACTGAACTAAATTTGTATTTTATCTATATTTTTTTAAGAGAATATTATAACAGGTGAATTGGCTATTATGACTCCAGTATATACAGTCAATCAGCCAACCCTTCCCTCCCTCCCCCTCCTTCCTTCCCCTTATCTCCTTCCCTCCCCTCCCTCCCCTCCCCTCTCTGTGCCCTCCCCCCCCCCCCCGCCCGCAACACCAAGACCTTTCAAAAGAGTCACTCCCTACCATCCCTTAGTCACACACACACCTAAAAGACTGCCTACTTAGTTTTAGTCTGTCCTAACGTTACCAGGGGAAGTTTTACAATAGATACAGGTATAAGTAAGAGAATTTATTACAGTATTGTTGTAGGAGGCAGGTGTTGTATTGTTGTTGTAGGAGGCAGGTGTTGTATTGTTGTAATTAATTCATTAGTGACGTTTGTTCTTTTATGGAAACATTATATTTTTCGCTGATTTCGTTGTATTATTATTATTTTTATTAATATTTCGTTATAAAAAAGTTAAATTCGTGATCTGGAAATGAAAATACTTGCGTTTGTCTTATAATTTTGTCATGTAGTTATTATTATTATTATTTGTATATCTAGGAATGAAACCTTCCTTATCTGATACATTTTCTCTGTTTAATACAAAGTTAACCGGGAGTTGATGTTACTTTTCACGCTATCAAACATTCTGTAGCTGGTCACACACACACACACACACACACACACAGAGACACACACACACACACACACACACACACACACACACACACACCTTTCTCCTTATTCATGCACATACACACTTTATATATATATATATATATATATATAATATATATATATATATATATATATATATATATATATATATATGAAGAAGATATACAGAATGTTAAGGATACGATCATAAAGATTTGTTTAATTAGCAGTTAGTTAATGAATAGTGATAGAGAACATAGACGGAGCTCTCACTTAACCCCCCCCGGTAGCTTTAGAGGGATTAATCTTCAGGTGAAATAATGTGGCAGGTGAGTTTTTAGGTAATATCAATAGTTCAATGGAAGTTATCTATTTTTTTTTACCTTCTGGTGTCTCTGTGTGTGTGTGTGTGTGTGTGTGTGTGTGTGTGTGTGTCTCTGTCTGTGTCTCTCTTTGTGTGTGTGTGTGTGTGTGTGTGTGTGTGTGTGTGTGTGTGTGTCCAGCCATTGTTCACCATCGTTGACACTCTACCTTACTACCTCAGTTGGTTAGCTTCCTGCATGTGATTTCAGTTCATATTGACGTGAAGTTTTGTTCTACTGTTTGTTTGTTCTACTACTGCTGACTACTACTACTACTGACCTACTACTACTACTACTACTACTTTTTTTTTCTTTTTTTTTAACGTGGCCTCCAGCCTCCCCCAATAGCCACACCTTCGCCACCATTTATTTACCTTAATATTAAATATCCTAATACATAAGAAGCTATCCTAACTGTGTTAAATTAGTTGAGCCGCAGATCTATGCGGCATTCAGTGACTGTAGCCTCATAGTCAATATCTGCAGCAGTTGTCGGAGTAGGGGCAGAAGCTCTCGTTCCCCTGAGGCAGAGCAAAGCCGACCGAAGGATGAGAGAAGGACAGTCGACATCTCATCCAGGCTGTAACATAACTTCTGGGCTGCTGCTTCTGTTCGGAGATCAGCTCCACGAGTCTGGCGTAGAAACATCTTGCACTTGGTCCCATCCCACCAGAGGTTGTGAACACTAGAGGAGTGAAGCTGCCTTGATCAACGTTTTGAATTCTCTCCCCGAATTTTCTTATCTTGTCGTTCTCGTTCCTCCTGTGTGCAGCATCGAGAGCTAGGTTACGGTGACATGCGGCTATGGGATAAAAAATCCTGATGTCGAAGAAGGCTCGCTGTCCCCTTGTCCAGAATCCTCGAGCATTGACGTCAACACGGGCTTCGTTGGATGTGTTTGAAGTCCTATGTTGGAAATTCTCACCGTCCAATGGGAGGGGGGTCGGTTCTACCCTGACATCACGGCAGATTTCCTTCAACATATTTGCTACTACTACTACTAGAATGATATTAAATTGATGTCAGAACTGATGATGATGATAATAACAAGAACGACAATAAAATATCAACAATAATATTAGTAGTAACAGCGTTGAATTCTGGAATGCCATAGTTTGTGTATTTATGATGAAAATGTGTAACACGGAGAGTTTAAGGTGTGGGGAGTATAGGTAGTGTGGGGAGGGAGACAGGGAGAGTGTAGGTAGCAGTTTGGTTGTGGAGGGGAGCGTGGGTCGATATTCTACCCATGATCAGTTACAACTTAGATTTATATCACTGCCATGTTCATCTACCTTTCCTCCTACGTCTGTCATTTAACAAACTTATATCTCTCTTCTTCGTTACCATTTTTGTCATTAAATATCAAATATATTTTTTTTAAAGTATTAGAAGTTGATATTAAATGAGGTAAGTGTCACATGTAGTTACAATTGGCGTGTGACTGTTCCGGTGTTGCTGAAACTTCATTAATTCTCGATCACTGGTGTAAAGGAAAAGGCTTGAATCGCTCACTCAGTCGATGTATTTCATGTGTGTCATGCTGGTTGAACATGATGGCTGAAGAGACGAGTGAGGAGAGGTGGGGGGTTGCATTTTATCCTTGGTCGACAGCTGCACCACCGCTGCTATGGGCTCTCGTAGTCTTGCAAGTCTCCCACTAGGAACTAAGCTTCCCGCCCGTGCAACACAGCACACGCCCTGCATTATTTCACGGAAGGAACTGATTGCTTGTTTCTGGGAGTGAACTAAGTGAACTAGGTCAGCAGCAACAAGAGGAATGGTTATCAATATGAGAGAGATAGATGGTGGGAGGGAAGAGTTGGTGGGAGAGGGTTGTGGTGGGGAGGAGGCAGGCTGGCTGGCGGGTCGAGCAGCTACGGAGGAGCGAGACAGACGGGTGGAGGCCAGTGTCCCGGGCAGCGCCACAGCGAGAACACACAAGGAGCCGTAGCAGCACACTAGGACCCCTTACCGGGGATCTCGCCCCCTTTGGCTTGTTCGAGCATAATAACACCTCTAACCAACAGCCTGCCATCCACCTGAGCTAAACTAACTATTACCTAGGATAGGTTTGTGCAATATAATGGAAATCATGCAGCAGGGTACGAGTCATTTAGACGGTCGCTGGAGGCCTCACATTCTTCCCTACAGTAGTCATGGCATGACCTTACCCAGTCTGCATGATCACCTCAGACAACAGATGGTGCACCAACAGTCTGACCAACCGCAGGAACACCAGTCAGAGCATCACCACCACCTGCAGCCGCCTGATCAACAACAGTTGCAACACCATCACCATCACCACCAACACCAACAGCAACGTCAGGGCCAGCAGTTACAACAGCACAAACAGTTACTAAAACAGCGGCACCAACAGCTTGATGCTCCATCCCAAGACCACCCAGCGTCCAGAGGGCCAAATACAGCACACCACTCCAAACAGTTGACGTCCCTCATACCCTTAGACACGCCCACGTCGTCCTCCCCCTGCACTCCAGCGCCCACGCCTTCCCCAGGTGAGCCACCACCACCCACTCACCAACACAGCAAGTCCCTGGTGATCAGTGTCCGGTACAGTGGAGTATCAGTGGCACGGTACTTGAGGCACTTTCACCGTCCTGCACTTGTGTGATTCACTTAATTAATTGAAATTATATATATAAATCGTAACCTCGACCCCAAAATGTTGCTGGTTTTAACTCGGTATTGTGGTGTGGTGTTTTTACCTTGTTCGAATGTTTTGTACATTCCCATGGAAGAGTGACATACGTTTAAGCTTAAAGCTGCCTTGTTGAACTGATTTTGAGTTCCAGTTTTTCATCCATGGGAGTGTTTACAGTACTTGAGGTCGTCCACTCAGTACTCTTGATATAACTCATAGGAATTTTATTTTCTGTATGAAGTATTATTAACTTTATTAGATGATATTGATTATTTACAGTAGACTTGAGGATGATCATCTACAATGGAAGTCGACGTTTTCTCAATTTACGTTATTTTGAATTAATATACTGCACTGTACTTTTATTTACAACCACAGCTGTTTTTGTATTTAACATTAATTTTAAAACAAGTAAAGAGCAATTCAATTGTGAAGGTTTGTATTAAAATATATAGTAGGACATGTTCCTCCGCGCAAAAGTTGGGTGGCAGCCCGTTGATCGAGCCTCCCCAGTGTACGGTTCCACCGTTTCACGCCAGCAACCTACGGACAGCCTTCTACGTTCACCCGCACTCCCTATTCTACATGATGCATTCACCCAAGCGTGACATCATCCTCAATTTTTCAGGTGTTGTGGAAAATTTTGTTTGTGTGTCTGTGATTTGAATTGCAGTGAATAGGTCATTTCTCCTTCAACCTAAAGTAGGTAGCAAGTGCCGAGTAGCAACATGGCGTCGTGACGTACCTACTTTGTAGGTACCTACGACACTCCACACAATGGAATTTAGAAGCGTAAGGCAGTGACAGTGAACAAGACAGTGTAATCTGGTTATTTATTATATATTGTTTTTAGTTGTAGTGGTCAGATGACGGAAATACAAGCAAATATAGACCTTACACGTGATTTTGTTTACGGTGCGCCCTGATTGGCTGTAGCTGGAGTCGAGGCTACTGCTGCCAGGAGTACGAGAATTTCTTATCGTAGGACTATTTATTTCTGTTTTAAGGTCAAGAACAAAGTTTTATTTATTTTGAGGTAATAGATTACAAAATAATTGGACGATGTGGATTATATAAATAGGGCATTGTTTACATTGGGTTGGTGAGTAATAGTAGTAATGTTGCCACTTGATATTGGTGTGGTGCGGGGCGCCTTTACTCACACTATTATGTAACTGCGCAGTGCAGGCGTTGCCACATCTCTCGGTCCGTCATCATGTATTCATTAATTGCAAAAGCAAACGTTATCTGGAGTTGTATCTCATTAAAGGACATTTACCCGATCATAATGATGCCTTTACTCCAGCGTGGTTCTGTAATATTCTTGGTATGAGATAAGTTTAGTATGGTTCAGGGCCATACAATTAGGGATTGACCTTGGGACTGCCTATAGAACTGTCCTACAAGGAAGTGGGGGGTGCGGGTTAGGGGCCAGTTCTTGCACACTCCTAGCCTGTATGGCAGTCGTCACCATGGTCTTTATTCACCATTGCCGCCATTCTTTAATATTTTAAATTATCTTTTAACTGAACGGAATCATTACGTTAACAATATTTATAACTGATTGACAACTGGATTTTTTTTTTCAAATATGGCCTTCCTTCTGACACTATATTAAATGTTAATATCCATATGTTACTTGGTACATGGTTCTAGTTTTGTCTGATGCTTTTTCAAGACAAACAAAGCTCTAATAAGGCCCAGCCATGTCAATACTATTAACACTGTAATATCTAGGTACAGTCAGAGGGCTAGATAAGCTATTGTAGTTTTAGGGTTTAATGTGTGTAACTCTTAGCTACATTAAGAAGTAAACTTGTGACTCAGTAAGTTAGCTCACAGTACAGTGAAGATGGTGACAAGGAGAATTATTTAGTAATAATGTAACAAAAGGAAGTTTCTTGGATGGTGTCATTCTTAACTAATTATAACAGCACCTAGGGTCTCTTGTGAGTATGGGAGATGTCTACTGGAGTGTATGTATGTATGTATGTATATATATATGTATGTATGTATGTATGTATCACCTTTAATATATTCCCAACTTTCAATTAACAATAATCTTTCATTATAAAATCCATTCGTTCAGATATTTTGTAAAAGTTATTAAAGATAAAAGTTATAGAGCTCGTTGTTATAGAGGTGTGTGGAGGCTCGCTGAAGTGAAGGTGATGAGGGAGACATGTGGGGAAAAACTTTCCTAAAAAAAAAAAATCGATGAAAAGGTAAGAGGCGGCTGCAAGTATAGTACAGGTGTGACATGATGTATGTTGACATCTGTGCCAACCACGTGTGTCTCGCATCTGCCTCATATAGTACTCCTCCACCCCCTCCCCACCCTTCCCCAAATGAAAAAGTACTTACATCAGAAAATAAATTGACCAATCGGGTATTCTAACCTTTCCTTCGCGTTTAAATTGTAATTCCAAATAATTAGTCTACATAAAATAACGTTAGTACGTCGGATAAAACAGAGAAATAGTGAAATTATTTTATCTTATGGTAATGTTTCCCTGATGACTAATGTTGGGAAAAGCCTCACACGATAGAGGTACTGGTATATTAAGCTTTGGAGAGAGAGAGAGAGAGAGAGAGAGAGATTAATTAGTGTACTCTCCGGGCTGTCCATCACAAGGGTAAGTAGTGGACCGCTCTCGTCTTACCACTGAACAAATATTGTGTTGATCGATTTGCTGTTATTATGATCTGGCTTTAGTATTATTATTGTTACTATTATTATGACTATTTATTGCTATATTTAGTTAAAGACCATGGCTAGACACAGGGTATAGGGAGAGTGTATATTTTTTTAATACATTCGAGTTTGTACAGATTTAAGGGTGTGTGTACAGAGTTGTTCATAATCATGGCGTTTATTGTCATTATTCGTGTAGACTGAAAAATAATTTGTTACCTTGATTTTGGTGTTTGCTATTGCTGTCAGATGTACTAAATAGCCGGCATGTTTGTGTTTGTTGTGTTAGGGATTGGGTGTTGTCTGTGTTGGGTGTTGTATCTGTGGTTGTGTTGAGTGGTTGGATGCCGCATGGAGACAGGTAAGACAAGGCTTTTGTCTTATTGTATTGGTGTGCCTGTTAGCCGCCAGCATCCGGGAAGGTGCGCAATGGTCCACACACACACGCGTGTCTATACCTTAAACGGTGAACCTTTTTGAGTGATGATCCCGAGCAGGTGAAGGGGGGGGGGGGGGGTGCAGTTCTCCTCTACCTGAGAAAATCCTAGCAGACAATCTCCTACCCCAGATAAAATCCCAACAGACAGTCTCCTACCCCAGATAAAATCCCAGCAGACAATCTCCTACCCCAGATAAAATCCCAACAGTCTCCTACCCCAGATAAAATCTCAGCAGATGGTCTCCTACCCCAGATAAAAACCCAACAGACAGTCTCCTATCCCAGATAAAATCCCAGCAGACAATCTCCTACCCCAGATAAAATCCCAGCAGACAATCTCCTACCCCAGATAAAATCTCAACAGACAGTCTCCTATCCCAGATAAACTCAGCAGATGGTCTCCTACCCCAGATAAAATCCCAGCAGGCGGTCTCCTATCCCAGATAAAATCCCAGCTGACAGTCTCCTACCCCAGATAAAATCCCAGCAGACGAGCCTCTTTCACCTGATAAAATTCCACGGTGATGAAAGTGAGGTGAACAGAATCACATCAGCTCAAAGTTCCTCCTAGGCCATAAGACTAACCTGGTGTGTGTGTGTGTGTGTGTGTGTGTGTGTGTGTGTGTGTGTGTGTGTGTGTGTGTGTGTGTGTAGAGATGAGACACGAGTGTTTACCCCCCTCAATCGTCCTTTCCTACACAAACACAGTATATCCTACGGTCACACACACACACACACACACTATACTCTACGGTCACACACACTACACTATGGTCACACACACTTTACTCTACGGTCACACACACACACTATACTCTACGGTCACACACACACACACACTATACTCTACGGTCACACACACTATACTCTACGGTCAAACACACACACTATACTCTACGCCGTAGAGTCTACGGTCACACACACACACACACACTAAACTCTACGGTCACACACACTATACTCTACGGTCACACACACTCTAGCTTCATGTTATTGTGTGATATTGAAGGTAATTATCTCTATATATTCGTTGTTTTCGTCTCTTTAAGCTATGTACACTGAAGTTTATAATGGGGTGTTGCTTGTTGGCCTTACACACCCACACACACACACACACAAATGCTTGTTTATTACGCCAAACCTCAAAATGATCCCCGAAGATGGGTACAGCTTGTAATTGTAATGTTTATATGTAATTAAATTAAAACATGTAATTGTAATTTAAACTTTAGAAGAGTAATTGCAATTGACCTTAAATAATGCAGTTAGTCCAAACCTGCTTTACAACGTTACTTGGTTAGGTTAGGTTAGGTTAGGTTAGGTTTGATTTGATTTGATTTGATTTGATTTGATTTGATTTGGTTAGGTTAGGTTAGGTTAGGTTTTGTTTTGGCTTTCTGGTGCTGGATCAGTGAGTTTCCTTATAAATGGCGAGTGTGCTGACGGGAGGGGGTGTGGATTGTGTCGTGCTGTGATGAGTTGACAGATTGTGGTGTGTGGTGGAGTGAGATAGTGTGTGTTGGAGTGAGATAGTGTGTGTTAGAGTGAGATAGTGTGTGGTGGAGTGAGATAGTGTGTGTGTTGGAGTGAGATAGTGTGTGTTGGAGTGAGATAGTGTGTGTGTTAGAGTGAGATAGTGTGTGTGTTAGAGTGAGATAGTGTGTGTGTTAGAGTGAGATAGTGTGTGTTGGAGTGAGATAGTGTGTGTTAGAGTGAGATAGTGTGTGTGTTAGAGTGAGATAGTGTGTTTGTTAGAGTGAGATAGTGTGTGGTGGAGTGAGATAGTGTGTGTTAGAGTGAGATAGTGTGTGTTGGAGTGAGATAGTGTGTGTTGGAGTGAGATAGTGTGTGGTGGAGTGAGATAGTGTGTGTTAGAGTGAGATAGTGTGTGTTGGAGTGAGATAGTGTGTGTTAGAGTGAGATAGTGTGTTTTAGAGTGAGATAGTGTGTGTTGGAGTGAGATAGTGTGTTGGAGTGAGATAGTGTGTGGTGGAGTGAGATAGTGTGTGGTGGAGTGAGATAGTGTGTGGTGGAGTGAGATAGTGTGTGTTGGAGTGAGATAGTGTGTGTTAGAGTGAGATAGTGTGTGGTGGAGTGAGATAGTGTGTGTTGGAGTGAGATAGTGTGTGGTGGAGTGAGATAGTGTGTGTTGGAGTGAGATAGTGTGTGTTAGAGTGAGATAGTGTGTGTTAGAGTGAGATAGTGTGTGTTGGAGTGAGATAGTGTGTGTTGGAGTGAGATAGTGTGTGTTAGAGTGAGATAGTGTGTGTTGGAGTGAGATAGTGTGTGGTGGAGAGTCGTGGAGGTAACCTTGAGACAGCGTCAGGTTAGTGTGAGAATAATAGTACATTGTATGTTGATGTGCATCTCGTGTCACGTTTGTTTGTGAGTGGCAGCAGTAAGTATGTCGCCACAGCACCTGACTAGCCTCAACTACCGCAGCCTCATCTTCACCATCACTGTGTCTTCCTCACCCTTATTCTTTCTTGTTCGTCATCATCACCCGAGTGGGACTATCAAGAGGGTAAGGTTATCTCTGTAGGAGGGAAGGTGTTGTGATAGGAGGCCCAGGTGGTGTAAAGGAGGGTGTGTGAGTGCGCATCACCGCCCTGGCCACCTGTGACATTATCAGCAATATCTCCACGTGAAAGCAGGAGCACCTGACCCTTCTTTGAAGCGAAGGTCACACAGCTGTCTCTACATTATTTGTGATGCATTATAATGGTTAGGTCAAGGTGTGATTGTGAGGAGGTTAGGGTCGGTTGTTGGAGCCAGGTGTTCATCCCACACACACACCTGTTGG